>PVJA010004582.1:33716-85139 GCA_004027025.1 Myocastor coypus
AAAAAAAAAAAAAAAAAAAAAAAAAAAAAAAAAAAAAATACAGGCAAATATTTTTCAGTGTTGATCAGACAATTTTCAGTGTGGTTCAGTTAGAGGCTATTTCGGTGGCCTTTCCAGAGTCCAGCAGAAAGCCATTAGAGAGAGCTTGAAAAGAAAAAGGTGGTGATGGTGTGGTGCATAAGGTAGAAAATGGGAAAGAAGAGATGGAGTAAGATCTTAAGAAAAGAGAAAGCTCAGCCATGCCATTAAGAAGGTAGTAGTAGCAGCTCTGCAGAATAAGTAACAGTTAGTAGAGCTGAGGAGTAAATGCTGGAATTTTGAGGACCCAAACCGGGGAAAATGTGGTGTAAAGAGAAAAAAAGTGGAAGTAGAAGAAAATTGGTAAAATATACAGACTAATCTCGTGTAACACACAACAGCTGGTGGAGAGGCGAGGCAGCATGGAGTTCTACCAACAGATTTCTAGTCTTGAAAACTATCCCTTCTCTCAGAGGCACAGGGCTTTGAAAGCCAAGCACTACCTTTCAGCCCTGTGCTTCCAGATGTCTGTATAGAAATATCAGATGAAAGGCCCAAATGCTGAACGTATCCAGTATTCTTTTCTTACTTTTAAAAAACTGTAACCTTTCTTTGCTGCAGTTTATCCTATAGAAAATGAGCCATAATTACTAAAGTGTTTCTGGAAGAATTCCATCCTCTCACTTTAGAAATCCGTTGGGTAGAATTCAATAAGAGATGTGCAGGGAAAACTCACTTTTCAAAATGTGTCATGTTTACATGCGCTTCGTGTACATCACTAGTATCAGTTATCTGTTGCTTGCAGCTGCTCCCTCTACATTATCTAATGCCGTATAACATGCAATTCTGACCAAATTGCTCTCTAGTTTTGATGTGTTAGGGTGGTTTGCTCTAAAGTGTAAAGTGGGCACCTCTGGTAATAGTTTTGGCTCTTCATCAGCATGAGATATTGGGGGCTTAATATCATGGAAGAATCAAGTCATGAATACACCTCACACAGAGAAATGTGGTTACTCTCAGAGCAACATATTAAATGTTCTCTGGAGACACCACACCTCTCATCAACTCCCTGTTTCTCTGCTTCATGACATGCATAAACCACACATACAGAAAATGAAAATTTAAAATATAAAGAATGATATGTTTCTCAGGAAAAAATTTGTAAGTTCTTTAAAATTTTAAAGAAAATGGAACGGCTGAAGATTGTAACTAGCAAAATGCCTCTCATCTCAGCCATAAAGGCCTAAGTAGTGCTGACTGTGACGTTGATACCTGTGCGTACTCTAGAGCCTGTCCTTCGTTTTGTGCACTTCACCCTGTGGCTTGCTTTGTTGATGCCAGCAGCCACTTTCTGATCAGCACTGTGGAAGGGCCCAGCGGGAAGGCAACTGAGGCAAGCAACAGCCTCCGAAGAATGAAGTGCTTGGTCCAAGACTCTGCAGTGAAGGGAGCCAATCAGAATCAGAAATTATAGACAAGACTGAAGCAACGGAACCTTGAGGTGACTCTGCCCTTCATGTCCTGTGCGAGAGCCTAAGACAAAGAATCCACCTAAGCCGAGCTCAGATGCCTGACCCACAAAAACTGAAAGATAACATCCTGGGGGCTGGGGGTATAGCTCAGCAGCATAAGCACCTGCCAGACAAGCACAAGGTTCTGAGTTCCATCCCCGGTACACTAATGGTAGCAGTTCCTGTTTTACCTGCTAAGTGTACATAACTGTGACATAATGTTTAACTTGTGATATTTTTAAACGTTTAAATATTATCAACTTGTTTTAGACCATCATATCTTATATTACACCAAACTTAATACCACATAAGCTTAAGCACTCAAAACAATTGTATACTTTTAAAGAATCTGAATTTTCTTTTTGGCATTAAAATCTATAGTTTCAAGCCTACCACCCATAAATTCCACTTTATAAAATATTCTCATTTAATTAAAATGAAACTTATGTCTCTAAATCAGGAAATAGATTTCCACTGTGCAGTTTGAGAATATGATTAGGATTAAAATAGATTTAAGGAATAAAATTGGTCCTTATGCCTGAATTACCACTAAAACCCTAAAATGATAGATTGCCAGAATTGAAGACATCATAAAGATTATCATCAATTAGAATATTCCATGGTGATTTACATTCTCTGCAAGCTCTTTATAAAGTCATTAGTCTATTCTTGAATAAAATCCTGTAATATCAAATTGGAGATTTAAAATGTAAGTTCATAATTTGACTAAGGATATTGTCCTGGAAAATCCACAATTTTGTTCTCTAGTCCTCCATAAGAATTCAGTACGTTTAATGTATTGATTCAAGTAACTGCCTGTGTAAGTAAAATATTTTGCAATTCTTACAGGGTGCAGCACAGTTATTACATTAATTCACTTTTGTTTACTGTTTTCCACGATTAATGCAATTGCCAAAATTGTCTATATTCACCTTTCTTTTCCATTTTCTCAAATTACTCTATAATCGGCACTTGTCTTCATTTACACTACTCTACTTAAACTGGTCCCTCTGAAGTCAGCTATGATTTTCTCCTAATTATGTTTCTAATTTTAGACAGCCAAAACATGAAGATGCTCTGCTTAATTAGATAGTGCATATAAGAAAAAGCGAAGGACTTTTTCCGATAGCCAAAATCCTTAGTTCTCATAATCTGGGGCTGAATCTTCTTATACCTTCCATCCAAGGAAGTTTCTATACTGTCTGCTTTAGAGTTTTACTATGTCCTTAATGTCTATTTAAAGTTAATATTTTAATATCTGACCTTACTGTGATAACTGGAGAACTTTGCAGACAGAGAACTAGAAGAGAGAAAAGGTTGTTGAGGAGAGAAAAAAGACAAACAGAAATATAAGGAGAGGGTGAGAGGGAGAAAAAGAGATAATTCCAATTGAGAGTTAAATGTAGAGAAGGATATTCAAAACTTGTTTCCCAATGGAAAGTATGTTAAATGGTGCGTGCTAAAAAAAAAAAAAAAAAAAAAAGGTGTGTGCTGTCACTTGATTCTGTTTCAATCTTCTAAAAGAGGCGCAAGAAAAAAACAAAGGACTTGACTAGCAAATCACTTCAGCAGACAGGCTGTATGTGCTTCTGATGTCATTAAAGCTGACATTTATAGGATTGCACAGCAGGATCAATTTCAAAGTGTATAGTGTAAAAGTATAAATCCTGAGATAAATATAATAATTTGATAAGATAGAAATTATATAATAAAAAGTGTTTATAAAGCAAATAAAAGAAGAAAGCGATATCTTGGAATATAAGTGTGTTATTTTCATTATTTCTTATCACCTAAATTCTATGGTTAATTAGTATGCCACTTTCTCATAATTTTTCTAAATTTAAAGGATTTTTAGGAACTCCTACCCTTTACAGTTATTTAGCTTTTTTTTTTTTTTTTTTTTTTTTTTTTTTTTTTTTTTTTTGTAATTAGTATAAGTTCTGCCAGGTCTACAGGGTCTCACTGCATAGAGTGGACTCCTAATGATCCTCCTGTTTTCAGCTGCCCAAGCACTGGGATTACAGGTGTGCGCCGCCACGCCCAGTCTCAATCACCATCTCAGCTCGCCCCACGGAGCAGGGCCAGCACCACACGGCAGAGATTAAACCCGCTGCTCTCCGCCTGATCAGGTGCTTTAGTCTGCTGAGCTATCAGGCCAGCCCCAATTTAGCTTTTTATCACTGCCACAAAATATGTAAAATAATCAACTTACTAATATAGGGGCAACAGGTCTGCAGGCAAGGGCTTTATTGGGCTCTCTGGCTAATCATAACTATAAAGAGTTAAAATTTGAATGTGGGACGCAATTAGCAGGAAAAGCTGGAAAGGTGACAGACAGCACAGAGGGATCTAGGTGCTCAAAACCAAAGAGGCAACACCTCACCTACCTCCAATAAAATGCAAATGAGATATGCAAACCTGCAAAAGGGTTTTCACTTAAAAGGAAATTCCACCTGTGTAGGCAGATACAGGGGCCAAAGCTTCCATCACTGACCTGCTGTGCCCGCCCCAACCCCCGGCGCACTGAGACGGTGATTCAGACTTGGAGTGGTGGCATATGCCTGTAATCCAAGTGCTTGGGAGACTGAAAACAGGAGAATCACTACGAGTCCAATCTATGTAGTGAGACCCTATACACCCTGCCGACCCGGCCCTAAATTCATAAGAAAAAGAAAGAGCTTCCCAGGCGTCTGCCGAGGATGGCGCAGGGACAGGTCCTGGTGCTGGCTTGCCGAGGCCATCTCCTGGGCCGCCTGGTGGCCATTGTGGCCAAGCAGGTACTGTTAGGCCACAAGGTGGTGGGTGTGCGCTGTGAGGGTATCAACATTTCTGAAACTTCTACAGAGATAAGTTGAAGTGCTTGGCCTCCCTCCTCAAGCGGATGAACACCAACCCATCTTATGGCGCATACCACTTCCTGGACCCCAGACGCATCTTCTGGCAGACTGTTTGAGGGATGCTGTCCCACAAGACCAAGCGAGGCCAGGCTGCCCTGGACCGCCTCAAGGTGTTTGATGGCATTCCACCACCCTGTGACAAGAAAAAGCGGATGGTGCTTCCTTCTGCCCTCAAGGTTGTGTGCCTGAAGCCAATGAGGAAGTTTGCCTACTTGGGTCTCCTGGCTCATGAGGTTGGTTGGAAGTAGCAGGCAGTGACAGCCTCCCTGGAGGAGAAGAGGAAGGAGAAGGCCAAGATCCATCACAGGAAGAAGAAGCAGATCATAAGGCTACAGAAACCCACAGCCTTCTGCTCTGAGCCCAATACAGACTTTGTGCCAGAAAGAAAGAAAGAAAGAAAGAAAGAAAGAAAGAAAGAAAGAAAGAGAGAGAAAGAGAAAATTCATACCAAATATATTATAATTCATACAATATATATTATATAAGTACAGTTTGATAGACTCTATAAACTGTAAAGTATGTATGTTATATATATTTTATATATACACTGTAGGGTCACTACATTATTACATTGGATTGATAGATTAGATAGACAAATAGATAGATAGATAGATAGATAGATAGATAGATAGATAGATAGATAGGTGCCAATATAGATTAGATATAAATATATGCACATGTCCTTACTAACTCAGCTTTGGTTATAAGACCTCTCATAACCAATCTACAAATTCTAGACATAAGGCCCTGACAAGGACAAGCAGGGTTGCCTAGCAATGTGCAAATAGACGGTGGTGACTGGGTTAGGCCCTTGGCCTGGGATCTGTGACACCTCAGAGAATCTATCAGACTGTAACAAATTCCAGATATCAACCTAGAGGTGTGTTCTGCAAAACATAATCAAAGGAAACAGAGGACAAAGCCCAAGAACAGTTGCCTCGGATGGGCCCTGGCTCAATAGAGTGGCTTTCTGTCTTCCCTTTTTCCCTCTTTGCAATACAGGGTCTTCCTTCCTAAATTTACTTTCTTTCATTTGTTACTGGTGTTGTTTGCGATCCAGATCAGCTACTCAGACTGCAGAGCAGCAGTGAGGCCCACACCCTCAACAGAACAACAACGCAGAAGGCTGGTTTGGGCTCACAGTTTCAGAGCTCACTGTTTAGTCATTTGGACTTGCTTCTTTGAGCTTGTGGCAACAAGGTGCATCACAGGAGGAGTCCATGCGAGACAAATCCTCTTTACCTCATGACAAAAGAGCCTTCTCTTGGAAGCAAAAGAGACAGGAAATAGAGTCCCAATTCTCTTTTTAGGACATACCCCTAATGACCTAACTTCTCTCACTGAGTCCTGCATCTTAAAGTTTTATCACCTCCCAACAGAGCCATGGGCTGGGGACTGAATTCCCAATATACAAGCGTTTGGAGGATGTACAGGACCTAAGTGATATTAGTGGAAATACATACTAATTTGAAACACAAACTTTACTTTGGGTTTTACTTCACTTTTCCCCCTCTTGGCTCCTCCTCCTCCTCTCTTTCCTCTTTCCTTCTATCACTTGGTACTCTTCAATTTTACAAATTATCCATCCTCCTTTTCCCAATTATCTGTCTTTTATATTGCTCACTACGTTCTCAAATAGAATCATATCGAATACATACTGTTAGCATGACGTCACTGTGGATCCCACTGAGATGCCTTCACCATGTTTCTGTACTGCAGAGGTAACTTCTGTCCTTCTGGTCAGGCAAACACACGGTATCAAAGAAACGGAGAGTTTATGCTCATGTTCTTGTGAGCTCAGTATCGAAATGAATGATTTATAATATGTGAGTGGACAATTTCTCTATTCTTTGCCTACTTGTGATTTGTTTACATTTACTATGTCAACAGTGATTAATATTATATTACAGATTATAATCAAATTCTACTTTAATTTTATTCTTCAAGTTATTCCAACTTTCATCATTAGAAGTAAATCTCAGGGGCCCGGCGGGATGGCTCAGTGGTCTAAGGCGCCTGCTTGGGAAGGCTTGGGCAGATTCAGGGACCGCGGTTCGATCCCCGGCACCACATGCTGCGCCAGCCTGCCGTCGGGGCAGGCTGAGCCGGCCATAAAAATGAGTGAATGGACAAACAAAGGTTCTGAAACAAGAAAAAAATAAATAAAACAAAATAAAAAATTCTTTAAAAAAAAAAAAAAAAAAAGAGGAACTAAATCTCAGAAAGGCTTTGCATATTCAAATTTAAACCTTACTGGAAGATATTTAGAGAACGGGAACGTAACAGAGCTGTGTGCTTAGCACTGGGACCTGGGAAGTGATAAACCACCATCTTCATAACTTTTCTTGTTGCTGAGACAAAATGCCTCACACTCAAAATTAAAGGAGGAAAGCTTTACGTAGGCTCACAGTTTGTAGAGCTTTCATCCACATTCAGCGGGCTCTGTGCAGGGTGGTGTAGCAGAGGCACACTGCAGAGGCGAAACAGTCCATGACTCAGAAGCAGCCAGCGGCAAAGTAGCAGGAGCGGCACAGCAAGCTGTGGCAGCGCCCCTCCTTCTGTCCTTCTCATCCCACCCAGGCTACATGCTCTTAGGGTGTGTAGCACTCACACCTGGACCTAGGACAAACCAAGCAGTGGACTAAGTGAGTGATCACACACCCTTAATACTAGCATCACACAATAAATGCGAGCATCACGCAGTCTAGATCCAGTCACCTCTGAAAAGCCTTGTACAACATGAGGTTCTGGGGTAAGGCATATAGATACAGACTATAAGATTCTGCCCCAGAGCCCCGCACAAAACTCAAGTGAATCCTTTTATGCAAAAAAAGCATTATCCATCTCCAAGAGTCGCCAAAGTCCTAACTGCTAAAAAGGGTAATTGCACAGTCTCCTCTGAGAGTCAAGGCAAAGCCCCAGCTGCAAGCCCCTGTGCAGATGAGAAGAAACTTAACACTTCTGGCATGCAGTGGCACAAAAGAAACATTCCCATTCCACAGGGTACAAAGAGTGGGGGCTGGGATCGCAACTAGCCCAAAATCCAGCAAAGCAAACATTCAATTCTATAGCACATGTCTAGTATCCAGTGTAATATCTGGAAAAATATAAACCCCAGAGACCTCGAGTTGCTCTGGCTCCGTGGCCCTGCTGAGGGTTACAGCTCTGAGTTCTCACCTGGGCTCATTTTGCCCACTGCTCGGAACTTCCTCAGATGGACTCTGTCCCTGGCTTCACCACACTTTGGGAGCCTCCTCTACACCTTTGGCTTCCCACGCACAGCTTCACAAAGCGCTCTTTCCGTAGCTCACTGCCTGGGTCTCCCAGCCCCTCCTCTTCAACCTGAGTGAAAGTCTTTCTGATCCAACAATGTTTTCATTGTAAATGCACATGAACTATTAAAACTATCGCTAACTCGATGACGCCAGCGTGTCACCAACTGGCGCAGTAGCCAGGCTTCCTTCTCTCGTGGCTGCAACAACTGAATGCATGGACCACTGAGCAGTCTGAATCCAGTACCAATGAACACGTTCTCTAGCCCCTCACTGTTTCGAAGCTTGATTCTCTGGGGCCTAGCACCACTGGTATTCTGATGTCCTCAGGCCATTTTTTTTTTTTTTTTTTTACAACCCTGTTCCCCTTCGGTGACCCAGTTCACCTTTGCTCCATCTTTCTAGGCCATAACTTTGCTGGGGATTCCTGTCCAGCCACACTCAAAGCAATTTAAATCATTCTGCTGGAAACTTGGTTCGTGAATCAACATGGATCTGGCTATAAACAGCCCAGCTTTAGCTATCCCACTGCCTAAATATTAGATCATCTTGAAATTTCTTCTGCAAGATTAAGTAGTCCACTCTCCTTAAACTCAGTGTCACACAAAGTCTCAGCACATGAACAAATGCAGACATGCTTTCTTCCAAAGTCTGACACACAAACAACCAATAGAAGCATTTCTATCAGGATTCTGGTCTTCTGAACTCTGAACAAAATTTCCTATGAACTACAGCTTGAAGCAATTCCCCTTCTTCAGCCTCTACAATTTTTTCCAAAGCTGTCCCACAAGCCAGTTCCAAAGTTTCCTGAGCCACACACTCATATAGGCACAGCAAGGGCCCCAAGTGTCTGGTACCAAAATCAGCCTTAGTTATTTAGTTGTTCAGACAAAATATCCGAAGTTCAAAGTTACAGTAGGAACGGTTTACTTAGTCTCACAGTTGTAGCTATACAGGTTTCAATTCACAGTTGGCTGGATCCAGCTCAGGGTGTCATGGCAGAAAGGAATCGTAGAAGGGAAACGGTTCACAATGGGCAGAAAGCAGCAAAGTGGTGACCAATCAGCAGCAAGTGACAAGTGATGTCAGCAGTCCTCTTTCAGTGTCTTATATTCTACCCAAGCTACACACTCTTAGAGTAGGTAGCACTCACACCTAGGGTAGATCTATCCATTATCCACATTCAGAACTTTAGAAAACCAATCAGTGGACTGATACGGTAATCACACACTCTTAATTCTAGTATTGCGCACTTAATCCCAGCATCACACACTGTAGATTTAGCCACCTCAGAACATCCTACTTCTGATCATCTGAGGCCTTGGGGGTACATCTAAATACACACCTTAACAAGCACCAGTCCAACTGTTTAAAACCTAGATGTCCCCAAATTGCATTTTTTGTTAATTTTTATGAGGAAATATAAAAATGATATATTTATCTAAATTGTTCAATATAAGAATCAATTGGATGAAATGATGCTATTCCAAACAGTGGTGAAGATAGCACCCCAACAGGCTGCCAGAGTGATAACCTCAGGAAATTTTTAAGTGGTTAAGTGTAAATAAGTTCTTCAGGAAAGAATCACTTTGCACTTACGGCTTTATAACAAGAGGGAGAGAAACAATGTGCTCTTGTCTCTTGACATGTGATATCCTCTGCCACCTTGGGTCTCTGACAGCAAGACCGTCATTAAATGTATCCTTTCAACATTGGACCAGAACAGTAGGCCAAAAATAAGCCCCATTTCTTTGTAGTTTATCAAGAGTGTTGTGTTTTGTTAGCAACAGAAAATGAGCTAAGACAGTGAAGTAATTTTTCTACCTTGTACTGTAATTGTTATTGCATAAGCATTTGATTGAACAAACATTAATGAGGATGCAATATGTGCAGCAGATTTAGCTGGAGATACATAAAGATACTAATAGTCTCTGCAGTGAAAGAACTTTCAATTTAGTAGAATTACTTTATGAATGACTGTTAATGTGTTAGTGCTTAAAACTTTATATTATGGATAAAAGACTTAAACGGTAGTGTTAATAACTTCACTTATTGTCCTTCTTCCCTTAGTTCATAATTACTCTTCAGTATACTTATCTATTTTCATGCTGTTCTCACTGAGTTTGCCAAGACTTCATTTGTATTGTTCACGAAAAGTCACACTTAGCAACAGGAGCAAAATTGTTGTATCAATTTTGTTTAGATAATATAGCCAAGAATAAAAAACTGCATAAAACTGTATCTGTATACACAGCTCAACTGAAACAAAAGGCATAGAGTTTTTCTCAGTGTGGGTGGAGAAATGTAGGTCACTAGTGTTTAGCAACTGCCTTTGTATGCAGAATGGTAAAGTTTCTTCTGTCCTCAAGTGAGAGATAGCTGTGTAACAGAGCAAGGCCCCTGCTGAGTTCAGAATCCTACCTTCCCATAGAGACTGAAAGACATTGCAGTCTAATCCTAACACTAACCCCCATGTCCTTGAGAAATAAAAGAAAACCTTGGGATATAAAGCAAACAGGAAAAGAGGAGTTTATGCCTCAATAGAGACAGTGGAACTCAAGATCTTTACACTGGGTTGTGGCCCCAGCCCTTCTTCTCTTTGAAACAGTCTTGCGAAGTTGACAAATATACCATACTAGATTTTAGTCCAAAATATTCCTGCTTTAGTATCCCAGAGTTCTGAGCTCATATGCATGAGCTACTACACTGGGATAAACAAGAGGAAAAGATTTACATTTTATAGAGACAGAGAAAATACAAAGATATTTGTTTTTGTTTTATGTTAAGCAAATACCCTCAAGACATAAAAATCAGTGCCTAGTATCAGTAAGAAGCACATCAGGGGCCAGAGAGATAGCTCAACAGACTAAAGCACCTGCCTAGGCAAGCTTAGGCAAGCACAGGGACCATGGTTCAGTTCTCAGTACCACATGCCACACCAGTCCCACCCCCAGGGTGGTTTGAGCGGACCGCAGAGTCCAAGCATAGTGGAATATGCCTGTGATCCCAGCCCTGGGGAGGTTGAAAGTAGGAGGATCACTACAAATCTGAGCTGTATGGTGTGACCCTGTAAAAACCAAATACATTTTTTTAAAAAGTATATCTAAAATTGAGTCAAGTTAAAACCATTAAGGCTTAGTTCATCAGTATAAAAATAAATGATGATTTTTTTATATCCATTTGGAATTTTTTAATCAGAAATTTTCTTCTTTTCTCTCAGTTAATTTTTTGTATGTAACCATATGTTAAACACTAATATTTCAAAAACAATGTTGTTATCAGGATCTTCCAGGCTGTGTCAGAGAATACCTGAGCCAAATTTAAGGGAACTTTTAATCTTCTTAATAAACCCTGAATTAATTCATAGGATGTTTTTATAAATCAAGTAGGAATTTTTAGTGAAATTTATAACTGGAATAATTTGTAGCATTAGTATTAATAGAAACAAAGTCACTCTCTCTCCCTTTGCTTTTGGAAGTGACAACGAAGACCAACTGTCATCACAGCGGGTTTTCACCGCTTGGTTGGTAGAGTTTCTCTATCTGAAAAGCTTAAACAGGATCAGAGACACCTCGCTGTCTTTCTGATTTGTAAGAGTAGACATAGTGAAATTAATTTATTGTCTTTAACATCAACAAAACCCTGATCATTCCTTCTCTTCAAAGAACATTCTTTCTCTTTTGCATCCAGAGTGACAAAGAAAGACACTAAATAACTGTAACAGATATGCATAAATGTGTTAGGGTAGGCTGATACAACTACTATAGAAATCAATGTGGAGATTCCTCAAAATATTAGGATTAGAAGTCCCATTCAACCCAGCTATTCCCCTCCTGGGTATTTTTTCCAGAAGAACTAAAAAAAATCATACCACAGCAGCACATGTGCACCTATGTTTACAACAGCACAAATAAATACAATAATAAATACAATGGAATATTACTCAAGTATAAAAAAGATAAACTCCAGGCTTTTATAGATAAATGGTTACAACTAGAGACAACATTCATAAGTGATATAAATCATACCTGTATTTGTAAACATGATATTTTCTCCCTAGTGTAAGAACCTGAAGAAGTAAATAAAATCTAAAAGATAAAATAGATAACCATAAAAGGGAAAGAAATTTGTCAAAGGGCAGGAACAACTGGTATGAGGGAAAGGAGAAAAGAAAGGAAGGAAGGAAGGAAGGAAGGAAGGAAGGAAGGAAGGAAGGAAGGAAGGAAGAAAGGAAGGAAGGAAGGAAGAAAGAAAGAAAGAAAGAAGATAAAAAGAAATCAATATGTATATACACTGGATAGTTTAGATAATTAAACTGCTGATTTCAGTTGGTCTATTAAAAGAAGTTAGTACCTAAATTTTATCTCTCTCCTTTTTAGTTTTCTATGTTTGTCCAGTTATGCATGATTGTATCTGATAATCTGAGCAACTAACTTAAAGATAACAATATACCATATAACAACCATAGTTGATTTCCTATCGTTTTGCTTAGTGATGTACTTTATCATTTCTAATGGCTTTTGTGCTATTTTTTATTCTCTTTAAATTAAAAAATGAGTAAAAATTCTCATATATTCATACCCTTATATTTTTCAGGATTAAGAAAAATTAAAGTCTCTCATCTGTTACTCCTTTTTATATTACAATGATAAATCTTGTGAAATAACCTATAATTTGCCATTCTACACCCTCTAAAAAGAAGCACTGTCAAATGCTCTGTTAAGGCAGGGTTACCCAAAGATGTCCTGGCCTAATGTTTATACACTACCCTAGACTTTCTTTATTTCTATTTGATCAACATGAAATTTAACTGCTCTCCAAGGTTCTGTTTTATCCTTAATCATCTTCTTTCTTTTTTATATTAGTGAATGTTTATGATACATAATAGGCCAGGTGTTTGCAGAACTCAGTAAATATATAAATCATATCTTGATCAGTTTTTTCCAAATGTATTTGGTTGCTGTAGGTCTCACTATGCAGTTTGGACTCAGAGTGATCCTCCTGTTTCAGTCTCACCAGCGCTGGGATTACAGGCATGCATCACTACACCTGGACTCTACAGCTGACTCAGCCCACCCAGGGGGAAATCGCTTGTGTAGCATGTGGTGCTTGGGATCAAAGCATGGTCCCTGTGCTTGCCTAAGTAGGCAGTTTATTCCACTGAACTATCTCACTGGCCCTCTTGATCAGTTTTGATCCTTTTTGTCTTCTTCAAAAATAAAGGGAGCAATCTGCCTTGCTGTTGACATCCTTTACTCTCCTCTATGTGTTTGTTTAGTCTGTGTTCCCCAACCCACACTGAAGTCTATTTCCTACTTCCAACTTCCTGAAGGACATCACTGAGTATGCCATGATATTTCAAACCAAGTTATTCTTTTTCATCTTATATACTTAATATTATTTAATGACCTTCCCCAATTATCTCAAGTAGTAACCTCAAGCCCAGCCTAATATGTATGGTCTCCTGTTTCCAGTATTGAGCCTCTATTCACTGACCCCCAAAGAGCTGACCATCTTCTGCCCTTAGGTCAAAGGATACACACACAGTGGTCTTTGCCATGAAGAGGAAGACATTGGCAAGAGCGTGCTTTGATCATAGAAACAGATTTTATCGAAATTAAACTAGAGACTCCGAGGGCCCAGGTACCCAGAGTATGGCCAAGAAGAGGAAGTGAGCACCCAGAATTCCCTTTGCTCTGCAGGGCCTACAGCCCTAAGCAGATGAGTCAGAGCAGAACTTTCTGAAGTTTGAAGTTAAGTTAGAGAAGAATCTCTGCTACTTGGCCTGGAGTGGTGCCACCTTAGATGATCTAGCTCTCCCTTCTCAGTTCTCCATTTCTCACATAACATATTAATTAGTCACCTCAGAGAAAAAAAAGATCTCTCTTTTCTCCATACCTCCTTGGGAAACTTTAATTCAATATCCTGCCTTATCTCATTCTAAGAACCTCATATCGTTTTCAGTGACCTGCCTACAACTATCCTCCACACTGCCAAGACAGTGACCACCCTGAGAAGTAACTCTGAACATGTTTTGCACTTTAGCACTTGCTGATGGCTCGCCGTTATCCACAGAACAAAGGTTGAGCTCTGAACGGTACTGCTTGATGGCACATCTTGCACCAAGTTTTACTCTTGCCCTTACCAACAATAAAAAGTTTATAATTACTACTCTATTATACTCTGTTAATCCCACTTTTGTGCTTTACCTTTCAAATTAAAGCTTTGGCCTAACCCAGCTATAGCGATTCCTCTGTGTCTGCTTACATCTGCTAAAATTCGCCTGACATTTCCAACAGCATGGTAAGGCCCCTTCTTTCAAGAGACTTACTCATTTTTCAGAAAGCAGTAGCCACTCCTTCACTAATATTTCAGGAGACCATAAATGATGAGGTTTCAAGTAAAACAGAATTGGATTTGATATTGTGTTATTTTTTGTTGTTGTTATTCTTTTTTTCTTTTATGATAGTGGGTATCGAACTCAAGACCTTATGATTTCCAGGTAAACCCTATGCCACTGAGCCATCTCTTAGGCCCCTTATATTGCGTTATTTATAACTGATAAATCTAGTTCAAGGCCAGCTAAATAGTTCAGTGGATTAAAGGTCAGGGTTTCCATCCCTGGGCATGCCAGGCCAGCCCCACCTCTGGGGCATGCTGAGCCAGCAACTGAGATTGGGCATGGCGGCACGCGCCTATAATTCCTGCTCTTGGGAGGCTGGAATCAGGCGGATCACTACAAGTCCAACCTAGTAGTGAGATCCTGAACACCCTGTAGGCCCTTTCCTAAAATACAAAAAAAAAAAAAAAAAAGCTAATTAAGTTTTCTGCCTCTTAAATAGGAGTAAAAGTATTTACATTTTAGGACTCCTGTGGTAATTAAATAAGATGAAATATATGACGTACTTAGCACAACTCATGCCACATGATGATTTTTAAGAAATACCAACTTCAGAGAGCCAGTGAGATAGCTCAGAGGACTCAGTGCCTTCTTTGGCAGGGGCAGAGACCAGGGCTTGGTCCTTGGTCTCACACACTGGGGAGGCTGAAAACAAGAGAATCATCACAAGTCTGAGCTGCATAGTGAGACTACCAAATACATAAATGAAAGCCAACAGAAATACTAATCATATAATATTATATTTATTTGCATACTATGTCATCAATGTTTGTTTTCTTATAAGTGCCTATTGTATGCGTATATTGTGTATATAAATGTATACTATGTGTACTTTTGCATTTTAAGTTATTATAGTTTCTGATCCCCAGGCTGTCTGGACAGTGCACTCCCTTCATATAAAGGTTCAGTAAGTATTTATGATATGAATTTCTGTCCTGTAATTGAGAAACTTAAATGGCCAGCACATGGTCCCACAATCCTTTCGTGCTGCTTCTACATTGTTCTTTGTTCAACATCTGCAGCTGCTGCCTTCGGGGCTTTTTCTATTTATGGTCTGTCTTCTCTCTTTCACACTGATGTACTTGGATAGTGTGAAAGTGTAAGTGTAGGTTTTTATTCTATATCCCTTGAAACTCTTTCTTCAGAATATGTCATGTATAATTTTCTTTAGGAATGTGATTTTTTAGATTCAAGTTGAAAGGTATCTTTGCATCTCAAAGAATAGATTTAGTCCTGTAAACTTTAAATAAATAATTTATTTTATGCAAATTATGCAAAAGTGAGGCTATGACTGGTAATAACCCAAGTATCATACTAAATTAACTCTCCCAAAATAAGTACAACATACACAGTGTTGTAGTTGAAACTAAATCTCAGAATGCGATAATCTACATAAAATAATCAGAATACAGTTAAGAACTAGTTTGTGCTACTACCTTTTCTTACAAACTGGTTTCAGAATAAGAAAAAATCAAGATCATGTTCAGTAGTCGAGGAGGCTGAATCAAAGGACACGGACTGGCTCAATATGTGAACTTATTGCAAAACCATGGTATTTATCAGCAGCAGGTGAAGCTGCTCCTTCCAGACTGCCAGCACTGCGAGTTAGTGAAGCAGAAGGACCCAGAGAGGGGCATCAATAGAGGAAGGGAGTGGCATGGCTTGGGGTAGGCAGATAGCTGGACACCCGTGTTTGTGACCGTGGTAGGCTGAAGCCTGGCATGAGCTGAGCTGGTAGATAGGGTGGAAGCAAAGATGACCTTGAAGGTCAGACGGAGTTGTAATCTGTGGATTAGGTAACAGAGAGTCACTAAATGATGAAGCAAAGCAAGCTGGTGTGTCCTTTGCAAGAGTCACCTTACCATCTAATGGATTGGAAACGGGAGGCTTAATGGTGTCAGAAGGATAGGCTAAATCTGAAAAACACTTCAAAGGACTAGACAGGGCAGGGAAATAGCAGGAAGGCATTAAAAAATTTCTAGATGGAGTGTGGATTCTCTGTTGTTTTATTTTGTTTTGTTGTTTTTCTGCCTTTGGTGTGTTGTTACAGCTGCTTTAGAAATAGGAAAATACCTAGTCACTCTTAGATATATTAACTAGAACTGAATTAACAATGGGAAAGGCTCAAAAGGCAGTGAAAAATAGTTAAGTAATCCTCCATCTAGAGTCAGTTTAGGAATTCTGAATGAATGGTCCTAAGTGAGAGGTAGCTTCATAAAAGTGTACAAGAGATAAGAGATTTAAATTTTATTTTGAAGTATAACAATTGTAACATCACTTTCTGCAAAGTAACCCTGCATTCAGTTTCTGCTATTGAACTCACCTCGATGGAGAGTTTTAGGAAGGACACGAAACATTTAAAGCAAGTACTCAACCTCTGCGATCACGCATTTCCTAATTTTTATCTCTTAAAAATAGTATGAAAGATATGATCTCTCACAACTCACTGAAAATAACTGATAAGAAAAGATTCAAGATTTTTCCAGATAGCAAAGTTAAAGTTCATCATAAGAACGTATTTCTCAAGGAAAGCAGATGGATGAGCAGCATTCAGACAGGAGTCCAACCGTAAAGCAACCGTTTTGACATATCTTCCTACTTTAGAAAAATTCATGCTGAAAACATAGATTCATCTGTAAATCTTTTTTAATATCTCTAAGCTCATGACAAAAATCAGAATATTGTATAAAAGAATATTTGAGGTCATTAATAGAATGCAAAAGAGATGTAATGATAAGTTACTAATTTCTCAGTCTTCAACTTTAAATTTGTTCTTTAATTAAGTGGAGTTGAAGTACATCTTTTTTGATATTGCCCTTTACCTATGGACTTAATATTTGGAGCATAAAAATGTCTATATCATAAGATAAACTATTTATCTTTTCAAATGTTTTAACCAATGAGATCAAGAAAGTTTACTCTTTCAACTGTGTGTCAATACACACAATCAATGCACACATTTACGGAGTGTACTATACACTGTGTACTGATATAATACATGTGTTCAAGGCACAATGATGAAATGGATATCACTTCAAACACCTCAGTCCAGTCTTTATCTATACCTGCTTTATTCTACCCCTCCTAGCATCTGGGTTTACTCTCTATTTCTGTGAGATAAAGATTTTAAAATTCTATGTAGAGGTATAAACATGTGGTGTTTGTCTTTCTATTCCTAGTTTATTTCACTTAAAGTAATATCTTCCTAGCTTAACTATTTTCCACAAATGACAGCAATTTATTGTTTTGTGACTGAATAATATTCCACTATGCCTATAGATCACACTGTGATAGGTTTAGCTCTGAAAACCTATCTGAAATTTATACCAATGTTTGTGGTGTAGGATTTTGGTTTGGTTGGTTGGTTTTGCATTACTGGGAATGAAACCTGGACTTCATACCTGCTAGGGAAACTGCCTTCCATAGACTTGTACCTTTAGCCCTGTGTCAGTGTTTTAAATAAGAATAAATGCCAACTACCTTATTAAGTATAAAACCTCCAAATTCAGTTGCTACTGTTATTCTCAATATTCACTCTACCTCTAAATATGTCTCAGTTATTAACCCTGTTTTGCTCCTTTAGGTCTCAGCAAAACATTGAATTAGTCTATGAAGATTTTCTAATTATTTATAATCATGTATCCCATTATTTTTCTTCCTTTAAATCTCCACTGCCAAGAGCCCTTTCTGGTCCTCCTTGAAGTCCAGGTAGTTTATATTCATAATCCCAAAGGAAAGTTATTGGTATTTGTCTTAGTCATTTTTCACTCATTGGTAGGACAAATACCCAACACTCAAAATGAAGGAAGGAAAGGTTTATTAGCTCACAGTTACTGGAGATTTCACTTTATATTCGACTGAGTGGAACAGGGCAGAAAGCATCCAGTTCATGATGGTGGAACAGCAACAAAATGGTGGCAGAGGTAGCCAACCAAACAGGGTAGCAGAGAACAACAGCAACAGCTCGAGTCTGCCTCTCTGTCTCTCTTTATATTACATTCAGGCTCTTTGCCTTAGGATATCCACCCTAGACCACACCCATAGTCTCAGCCTTACTCAAACCGATAATCCCATCAGTACTAAAACACAATCCCAGGGATCACGAATCAAATCTCAGTCTATAGAAGCCATGCCCCATGATTGCATGAGGCTTTGGGGGGACAACTAGACATAAACCATAACATTCCGCCCCTGGACCTTCAAAGTCTCATACATATCCCTCTGTACAAAAGACGTTTTAGTACATCTAGAAGAGTTACCAAAGTCCCAACAGTTTCAGTATTGCTGAAAAGTCCAAATCCCAAGTCTCCTCCAAGATCCAAGGCAAATTCTCATCTGTGAGCTCCTGTACAAAAGAAAAGTTAAACATGTGCAACATTCAAAAGCATAAGATAAACATTAACATTTGAAAAATTGTAAACAACAGGGTAATACAAAACATTGGGACCAACACATGTCCAAAATCCAGCAGGGTAAACATTAAATACCGTAGTTCCAACTGGAGCATTCGAAACAATCTGCACTGAGTTGTGAGCTCCATGCAACTCCTCTCCTAAGTCACTTTTGGTGGTAATTCCCATGGCTTCTCTCTTAGGCTGGCTTTGCTCCCTCTTAGCACAATTCACATTCTTGGCTTTTCCAAACTTCTGGGGTTTCCACTGAATTAGCCTCTCACTCTCTGCTGCATACACTGCCCTCTCAGGGGCATACTACCTGGCCTCCCAGGCCTTCTTCTGAAATCGAGGTGGAAGCCTTCTTAAACTAACGGCTCTTGCATTCTGAATGCATCTAAAACCAATGCCACGTGGATGATGCCAAGGTCTGCTGCCAGCTGGAGCAGTAGCCAGGCTACTTTCTCCCTTGCTTGTAGGGGTGGAGTGCGTGAATTGGTAAACACTCTGACCTTGATTCCTAGGAACAAATTCTCCATGGCGGCACCATTTTGAAACCTGGTTTTGGGGCTGGGGAGATAGCTCAGAGGCACAAGTGCCTGCTGGGCAAGTGCAAGGTCGTGAGTTCGAACCCTGGTCCCACCAAAAAAAAAAAAAAAAAAAAGAAACCTGGTTTGGCCGCCATTCCGGTACTCAGGTCTCTGCAGCTTCCTTCTCAAGGCAAAGCCTCTCTCTTTTGCAATTCTGGGGCTGCAAAGCACAGAGAGCTGCTGCCTCTTGTATTGCCCTCAGGCCATCTTTTCAATTCGCTGGTTCCTTCCCAGCAATGGAGATCCTCTCAGCTCCATCTTTGCAGTCCACAGCTTTCCTGGTGTTTCCTTTCTGGCCAAACTCACATTTTAAATCATCCTTCTTGGCTCTCTGCTCCTGATTTTCAACATAAATCTGGCTAAAAGCTGCCAATAACAACCATGCCACCGCCCCAGTGGTTTGCTACTTTGAAATATCTCTTGAAAGATTAACCAGTCTGCCATGCTTAATCTCAGTAGTAGGCAAAGTGTCTGGGCTGAGCAAAATTCTGAGAGACCTTCAGCCAATCCATAGCACAAATCATCTGGAGTCCAGTGACCAATACTGTCCTTTTTTCCATCAGAAGTCTCCTCAGCCTGGTCTTTACAGACAGGTCTTCTGTCAGTCTTCTGGTCTAAGCTCTGACCAGAATCGCCCAAGCTGAACAGCTGAAGCTGTTCTAGTGCTTTGTTTTCAGCCAGCATCTCTAAACTTTTCCTATCTCTTCCCATAAGCCATTCCCAAAAGCTTGTAATCCATATTGTCAGGTATAGTCGCAGCAACAACCCCACTCCTGGTACCATATTCTGTATTGGTCAGGGTTTTACTTAGAGGAACAGAATAGATATAAGGAATGGATATTAACACAAAATATACAATCTATAAGGAATTAAGATTGGCTTACAATAAGCCACAGAGTCAAATGAGGAAGCACGCACAGGGCGTCTGCATGCTCCAGACTGAAGAATTCAATCCCGAGGTCTGGACTTCACTGCAGCACTCCGTGTCAGTTTCTGTCAGCTGACGGGTCTGCAGTAGACTAAAGTGTCTGTAGATGGACGCTGAAGAGTCTGCGATGGATGGCGAAAGATCCAAGCTGGAGGCCTGCCAAGCATACACATGCTCCTTGGGAGCTGTAGAGTGGGGCAACATGACTTGCCTGTTACCTTGTTTCAGTGACTACACATGTGCACGTTGGCTAGACCAATTTGGATTGTGTAAAGCCAATAAGGGGTTAAGGAAGTATCCTAGCCAGCTCTGTGCATATTGATGCATGGGCCTGGTATAGCCGAAGTGGAGACCATTGCTCTTATTTGAAGGATAGCTTTCTAGGTGTCCTCCACAGTCTGTTTCTTTAAAAACCACCTCCTTTTCAGGTTATCATTTAGTATGTCATTTGTCTGCATACTTTTTGTTAGATTTTCCTGCCCAGTAGAGAGACGAAAAGAAAAGAGCCGCCTTTATTGAGGATGCAGAGAGTACTTCAGGAAAATAGCAGGGATCCTCTGACCCAAGACAAAGAGAGCTGGGGTGATATGGACTTTTGCTAGGGGAGGAGTTTGAGGGTTGGGTGCTGTGACACAGAAACAGTTGATTGGAGCTTCCATAGAGCTCAAGGGAAGGATGAGGGGAAGTTGTATTTAAGGCTGGGGACTGGGGAGGAGGAGACAGTGGTCACTGGGAAGATAAGCTGTTGTCTCTTGGGACTCAGCCATGCTGAAGCAATGTCATGCTGATTTAGTAGTTTATTCTTGGGCTAGAACCTATCACTTTTCATATGTGTACTATACATTTGTATGCACACATATTCAGTATCATATAGACATAGATTTACTCTAACATAACTTTGCGTATATGTTTTAATTTTATTGAGGGTTTAATATAGCAGGCACTAACATGATTGAAAAATATAATGAATTCTTAAATTTAAAAAGTTTTATTATAACAAAAGACACATTGCCTTTAATCCTCTTCAAAATCCTCCCTTTACCTGTCCCATCCTTGTCTGTTTGGGAAGCATCCGGAAGCTCTCTTGTGAGTGTCTCTAGCTGCAGTGTAGTGACTTTGGAGATGTTCTTAATTAATTCAAAACATTTTCCTTTCCTAATCTTTCTGACTTTTGGGAAAAGCCAGAAGTCACACTGTGCCAGGACTGGAAAGCGAAGTGGATGAGAACACAGTGTAATATTTTCATGAGCTGCTGCTTCTCTGTTAGATAGCAATTGGCAGCAGGGTTCACCATATTTTTTTGTCAAAACACAGGGCTATTTTTGTCCTTCAAGAACTCCGCACTGATCATTCATATCATTGCACTGACACAGAAGCAGTTGAAATGTAAAGCATGCTTCCCACAGTTCATACAAGCTCTTACTAGTAAATCTGAACTTAATAATTCAATCTAACTGCATCTAAGATCCAGTAGTTATAGGCTCCATGAAGTCAATACAGCCTGCATTATTTATTTATTTATTTACTTAATTCACTCACTTATGGTACTGTGGTCAAACCTAGGACCTTGTACTTGCTAAGCAGGCGCTTAAGCCATTGAGCTATCTCCCAGGCAAAATCTCCATTTTATGTGTATTTAAATAGAGCAGTTTTGTACAGCAGACTTAGCAAAGTAGTACTTAGTCTACAAGTATTTTTGAAAAGTAAAATATCAGAACAGATCCTGTATTTGCTTAGAAACATGCAAATTGACTAACTTTGCTGACAGCCTATTAACATTCATGGTGCCTTTGGAGTTCCAGCTTGTCAGCCCCTTTCTCAAAGTGGGCCTCAAAACAACATTTGCAAAGATCATCCCTCTAACAGGCAGACAGAGTCTGTCACTTGGATGCAGGTTATCAAATTATCAATTGGTTTCCAGGGTGAGTGGAGCCGCTATTCATTACATTTACATATTTCAACATCTACAAAATAATTTTTGCAAGTATAAATTAGAATATCCTGAAGGTATGAAAAATAGCTATCTAACTAGCCTAACTGGACAGCATTTTTAGAGGATTAAAGATTAACCCTTAGTTTTGTGCTATGAATGCTGGGGTATTTAAAAGGAGCCAGTGGAAAATCATAATGGCAAGAGAAAAGAAAGGACCTTTAAGTCTCTTCTAAAACTAGAGACTATTCTTAAATGCTTTGCGGGATTTTGTTTTTTTTTATTCATTTAGGACCGATTCTCACTTTGTGTAGAGACTGACCTCAGTTATCCTGCCTGAGCCTCCTGAGTGCTGGGATTATAGCGATGTCCCACACTTCAAGGCTATCATTTAAAAATTGTGAATACAAGCCGGACGTGGTGGCTCACGCCTGTAATCCCAGCACTCGGGAGGCTGAGGCAGGAGGATTGGTGCGAGTTCGAGACCAGCCTGGGCTACAAAAGTGAGCTCAGGACCAGCCTCAACTGCATAGCGAGACCCTGTCTCAAAAAGACAAAAAAAAAAAAAAAATTTGTGAATACATAGTACACTTATGGAGCAGCTATATGTTTTGCATTTAGAACAACACAAAGTTGAACTTTTTCTCTAATTCATCTATCATTTTGTTTTTGCCTAACATCTTTGGTTCTAATTCAGCTCCTTTTTATATCTCTTGTAACCTCTTTCCTCTACCATGTATGTATGCTCCCAAACTCTCTGATGCAGAATTATGGAATGTATTTTCTCAATTTGTTGCTTTCACTATAAACCCTAAATGACAACACATTTTTAATCTAAGACAAGGATACCTTCAAAAAACATATGTACAATAAGAGCTTGTTCTCCTAACAGTACTCTTATGACCTCTCTTTCAGTACAGGATTTCCTTCTTCAGTTTATAACCTGGTGAGTTTGGGGTACATGTCCCTCACCTCAGCATAGCTGAGTCATTGGTTTCCGTTGATGCAGACAGACCTGTCTCTTGCTGGTTTGTTGTTGATCTCTTCTCAGGCATTATCCAAGCCAAGGGGGCTGTTGAGTTCAAGGTAACGCCTCCTAAAAGTTTCCTTGTTATGGTTGGTCAAGGCAGAAGATAAAACATGGACTTCTTGATTTTAATTTCAAACAACAGAGTAAATCACAATATTATTCTTCTGAGCCCTTCTTAAGTGAGAAAATCCCCTTCTCCATAAACTTATCCCAAATTCCAAACATTGCATACATCTATATCAACTTTGTTTACTATGAAATTAAAAATTTTGAAAACATCACCAGCTTAAACCGATCCTGGGACCAGGGTTTGGTGCCTGGCATGCAGCAATTGAGACTGGGCATGGGAGCATGTACCCGTAATCCCAGATCTCGGGAAGCTGAAAACAGGAGGATGACTATGAGTCCCATCTGTGTAGTGAGACCCCATAGCCTCTGTACTAAAAAAAATGAAAGCATCTAAAAATCCCAACTTAAGTCCCTCTCAAGGGGTCAAAATCTAACTAGACCACATTCTCCATGTCACATAGTATCACAGAGTAATCTAGAATGTATCTTCTGAGACAGTTATACATTCACATGACAGGTTTGGTTTAGTAAGTGAATAAGATGGCACTTACATATTCTAAAGTATAGTTCCCCTAAAGGACTGATCATTTACATGTTTTTTAAAAAAATTCATTTTAATAAAGAAGAAATAGCAATGAGATAGTTTCAAGACAGGTTAGTAGGACAGCCACAATAATTAATACATTGCATACTGTTGTCTTCATAGTAGTTATTCAGGGTACAAGATGCAGACATGATAACTTTTCTAAACACTATTAGTACAAATCTTTGTTCTCATTGGACTAAGAGAAAGTAGCTACAAATATAGTCCAATAGTTTATAACAGTAGTGGGTTATCAGCAGAACTGGCAATACCAGAGGCTGGTGACTTGAGCCTTTTACAGATTAGCATATTAATATGGCTTTATTTTTTATACCTCGTGATTAGACTTTTCTGCTGGATGGATAAGACCAAGATAAAGCAAGATCTACATATCAAAAAATGTAAATTTTGTATCTGATGATTAAAAAAATAAAAGAAATTATTTTTAGTGAATCTTAAAGGTTAGGAAGGAACTCTTTCTAATTCTGTTTAAGTCTCAAGCGTTTGGTCTGAACTTTAAGGAGTCGATGTGTTTCTGTGTGACCCTAAGGGCTAAGATGTACTGGCCTCTGGCAGGAGAAAACATCCCAGCGACTACACAGTGAGGCAGTTAGGCACCTAAGGAGGGGGCAGCTGAGAGGGTTCAAGGAGGGGTTTAGACTGAGCTGTGCTATGGAAATACAGGGAAAGACCTGCGACGACATTTGTGCAAAGGAAATATAGGGAATAGTAATGTCCTCAGGGTCAGTTTGCAAAAGCAACGGCAGAAGAATATCCTGAAATAGAGAATGGCAAGAGTGGAGGGGGCATGGTCAATGTAGATAAAATCTAAGTTAACAGTTTGGTGACTGGTAGCGCTGGGACAGCATTCTGAGACAGGACGGAGATGAGCAGTATGCAGCTGGAAATGCCCTCAGCACACTGTGCAGCTCACCACGTGGGGACTTGCTGCTTATCCTTTGAAGGAGGTGATGGATGCGACCAGGAAGAGGGACCTTGGGGAATATGCTGGATGGTTTCAATAAGCACGTTAGACTCACACAAACCAGAAAACAAGAAGTGTGAATAAACTGACCTGCACACATGGAGTTGGAGAGTTCTCATGGCTCTTCTGCCTTCTACAACCAGTGCAGTCATAATTACTCTAACCACCAAGACAAGTTCTACTTATTTTCTTGTTTTCATTATTTGGCCTTCTTATTCTATTTGTCCTCTCAAACAGGCAAGGTTATAATCACCTATTGATTTGCCTCTCAGACATTTATCCAAACTACCTAGAATAGAACCAAACATATGCGTGGTAAAGAGTATATCACAAGACATGGCAGGAAAGGAACACTTTTGGATACAGTATGGGCTGGACAGTCAGGGACCATGGTCATATCGCTAAGGGAGACAGTGTATATGATGCACTGCTTGACTCTAGAGCTAAATCACATTCACTGCCAACCTTGACAGCAGGTACGGGGCCTTCCTGCTCACTCATCAGCGTGTTGCTCTGATATACAAAAGGACATCCACGGTGTGAAGGCCACACAGGGCCAAACTTCGGCCCTCACCTACCCATGAAATATAATATTGCCAATTATTTCTAAGTAATAGGTGTCAAAAGAAAGGTGTCTCCCAGGTAAGAGCATATTCTCATAAGACAATCAGTATTTTAATTCCAGAACAATACAGAGAATTCATCTCAGAAGAAAGAGGTTAGGGAGAAGCTGAGAGAGTTTTAAATATTTATAAATAATTTTATCTTAGTTTTATGCATTTATATTTTCATTTAGCCTTGGATGATAAAAATTTGGTGGGGAATTAATAACATTTTGTGGACAGCTTAATGTGGATTCAGATAAAGTCCCAGAATAATGTTTCTCCAGAGTATCTGTTAACTTTATGTTACCTTTCCCTGAGAAATACTTAAAATTATAAGGTCTTGTCAAAATAGAAATACCTCTAGTGGCAGCCATTGCAGGCATTCCATCAGAGATAACATTTTCTTCTATCAATCCCATCAGCGAATGTATGTTCCCACCATTGTGTTTTAAACCAAGGACTTTCCTTACACATGTATATTTCAGGAGAAGGCAAATCCTGTCAAAAGAGCCCCTGGGCACAACTTAAGGCCATCAGGTAGCTCAATTTATGCTTCCTCTTACAAGTTACATATTGGGCTAAAAATTTCTCTAGAGGGTTGCAATCCTTTATTTTTCATTTTTGAGGGGAAAAGTGATAGATTACAACTAGATTATCTCCCAGGTAAGGTGCAATTTTAAAATATTATGGTTCTACAAGTATACAGCACCAGAATTTGGTGATATTTATGATCATTATTGAACGGGTGTCAGTATCCATAGCAAATCAGGAGCTATAATTAGGAATGTCCTCACATTTAGTTTCCAACACCTAATATAGGATGTGATTTCCCAGGAAAACAAATGAAAGCAAGGACCTTAGAAACAAATAAACAAAATGTAACTTGTAGACCGTGTATTTTACAGTGGAGCTATAGGTAGATAGTGCTCAAAACGCTGATTCTATTTCCCCTTCAATTTAGGGGAGCCTCGCTTTTTATTTTGTTTTGGCCATCTTTGTTAAAATGAGCAGTCTCTGGCTTTTAGTTGTAGTTATTATTTCCAACAAGCTTTAAAACCTTTTTATGCTAGAAGGCCATAATTAATAATGTGCATTTCTATAGAAGCATGAAAGGTCATCATAACCAGAGTCTTAGAAATTGCTTCGTTCAGCCTTTGGGCAAGCGGACAGTGCCCACGCATGTGTCCCGGCTTCTCAGCAAAGCCACTGTATCTGCAGTGCTAAGTGTTTTTGTCTTGCAGCAGTGGCTGCATTAGAGAAGTACACAGATCCCTGCCTACTGTGTGTCTTTTGCTTTTGCTCAGCTTACTAACAATTAGGTACAGGGATAAAAGCTGGTTTGGTTTGAACTGCATTTTCCTCTTGAACCCATTACTGTGACTCTATTATGAAAAAAATAAAATAGCCCAAAATTTGGTAACTAAACACACTGGAGAGATCCTGACCAGGCCACATAGCAGCCAGCCTGAACTCCAGATCCGACACCACCCGCCATCCCAAGAGCTTGGGTTACAGATAAGCCAGGTCCGTCCACCAGCTCATCAATGGCCAGAGCTCCGATTCCACTCACCTTCCTGACTGGGTTTCAAGACAGACAGGTAAGAACTCTCTCAGCCTGAGTTCATCACCTGACTCGAAAACCGCCCAAGCCCTGACTCCACTGACCATTCCCACATGACCACACACGGTCCCGACACAGCCGACCACCATCCCAACCCATGAGGCCTCACGACAGCCAGCTGCCTGAGCTCCAACTCGAAGCCAGGCTTGTCTGGAGGGGAAGAAGCTTGGTGGATCCACACCCAAATTTCCATAGGCGCCAACTGCATAACCTCACCAAAGTGCAGAGACTAGTGTTATAAACAATCATAAAGACAAGGAGCAAGATCCAGTCTCAGGTCCTGAGCCTACCCACAACAAATACAAGAGACAGTACTATACAAAAAAACAGGAATCATGCAGATGAAATCTCTGAATTGGTAGTATCTGAGGTAGACAGACAAGTGCAGAAAAGTATATGCAACTCAAATCAGAGATAATATCTGAAGGAAAAAAAAGAAATGTATGAATTAATAGACTCTGAAGTGGAAAAACAACTGCAGAAGCATACAGAAGAAATCAAAGCAGAAATAAACTTTGAAAACCAAGACATCTCTAAATAAATAACATCTAAAGTAGGGGAACAATTACTGAAAGCTAGAGAGGAGAACAGAACTAGAGAGATAAAGGATAACTATAATGAGAGATTTCAGTACTACTAAAGAACACATTGATTAAAAAATTAGAGGAGAATAGAAAAATGATGGATTCCCTGATGGAGCAACATAGGAAAGAAATAGACCACATGAAACAGCTTGAAAGAGATATACAAGAAAATAAAATCTCAATCACAAGTTGGCAAAACTGTATGAGCAAAAGTGAAGATACAGTCTCTAATCTTGAGAAACCATTGGATCTAGTGAACATGTAAGAAAGAATATCTTAAAAACAACTAGGATGTACAAAAAAAAATGCAAAATCTGCAGGATGATGCAAAGCTGAACAATGTGAGATTAATAGGAATCAACAAGAAAGAAGGAATCAACACAAAAGATATAAAAACAATATGTGCCGAAGTAACAGCAGTAAGCTTCTCAAATTTGTAAAAACAATCAGACATTCAGGTAACTGAAACATACGGAACCCCAAATAACATCAACCCAACTAAAAACTCACCCAGACATATAATAGTCAAGATCCCAGAAATCCAGCAGAAGAATAATATACTAAAAGTTTCTAGAGAAAAGAAACAGATCACATTTAAAGGAAAACCCAGCAGAATAATGTCAGATTTCTCTTCACAAACCATGAAATCAAGAAGAGCATCGAGCATAGTGCTTAAAGTCCTCCATGAAAACAAATTTCAGCCCAGACTGCTATACACAGCAAAACTTTCCTTCAAGTATGAAGGAGAAGTGAAATACTTCCATGAAAAGGAACAACTAAAGAATTTCATGATGTCAAAACCAACCCTACAGAGTGTACTAAAAAAAAAAATTTAGAGAGGGACGAAAACTACCCAAACTCAACAAATGAGGACACAAATAATCCACCAAATAGGCCAACTAATTAAACACAAGAGAAAAAAGGGTAAACAGTAGTAAGTAAAACTCATGTCAAATATAAGTCAGTGCATTTCAGTTATAACCATCAATGTAAATGGACTCAATTCTCCAATTAAAAGATATAGACTGACAGAGTGGATAAGGAAGCAAAATCTAACCATATGCTGTATGCAAGAAACACACTTAATTCATAAAGAAATTCATAGGCTACAAGTTAAAGGATGGAAAACAATACTACATGACCAGTACCTCAAAAAAAAGCAAGGTAGCAATCTTCTTTGCAGACACTCTAAACTTCAAACCAAGAGTGGTTAAATGAAATAAAGAAGGCTACTACATACTGGTTAGGGGAAAAATTCAAGAAGAGGTAACACTCATAAATATCGATGCACCCAGCACGGGAGCACTAAGTTATATAAGACAAACCTTAATGGACAAGAAAAATCTACTATCCAATACCACCATCTTAACAGGGCACCTTAACAACTCTTCATCCTAAAAAGATAGGTCAAGCAGACAAAAAATTAGCAAAGAAGTAGCAGAACTGAATGTGAACCTGGAACAACTGGACTTAGTGGACATACCCAGAGTGTTCAACCCAATGACTTCAGACTACACATTTTTTTTTCAGCTGCACGTGAGACATTTTCTAAAATAGACCACATACTAGTTCATAGGTCATGCTTATGTATATTCAAGAAAACAAAAATTATCTCATGCATACTATCTGACCACAGTGCAATGAAATTGGAAATAAATGACAAAAGAAATCACAAGAACCCCAGAAATATATACAACGCCCTTCTCAGCAACCAGTGGTTTACAGATGAAATTATCAAGAAATTAAACAATATCTGAATTTAATGAAAATTCAAACACAATTTACCGAAATTTATGGGATGCAATGAATGCAGTTCTTAGAGGGAAAATTATAGCTCCTAACTCACACATTAAGGAAACAGAACTGGAACAAATAAATACTCTCCAGGCGCACCTCAGTCGACTAGAAATAGAAGAGCAAATGAAATCCAAAGCCCAAAGATGGAAGGAGATTATAAAGATTAGAGCAGAAATTCATTCTTGAGACAAAGAAAACAATAGAAAGAATTAATGAATCCAAAAGCTGGTTCTTTGAAAGATTAAATAAAATTGATAAGCCCTTATCTAACCTCATCAAAAAGAGGCTTGATGAGCAATAAGGAATGAAAAGGGTGAAATTACTGCAGACAGAGCAGAGATTCAGAGCATCATAGCTACTTTGAGAATCTTTGTTCTCACAGAATTGAAGACACAGAGGAAACGGAAAGATTCCTAAAAAAGTATAAATCACCAAAACTAAATCAAGAAGATATAAAAACTCTCAACACCTCAATAAAAGCCAAAGAAATACAAAAGATAATAAAAAGCTTACCAACAAAGAAAAGTCCAGGACCTGATGGATTCACTACTGAATTCTACAAGAAATTTATAGAAGACATAAGCTCAATACTCCACAAACTCTTCAATAAAATTGAAAAGGAAACAATCTTCCCAAAATCATTCCTAGAGGCAAGTATTACACTGATACCAAAACCAGAGAGAGCTGCAACTAGTAAAGAGAACTACCGGCCAATTTCTCTCATGAACATAGGTGCAAAAATTCTCCATAAAGTAACTTACGTTTTGAATACAACAAATCACCAAGCAGATTATACACAGTGACCAGTTAGAATTTATCCCAGGGATGCAAGGATGGTTCAATAAAAACAGATCTATAAATTTAATACACCATGTCAATAGAGCCAAAGCCCAAAATCACATGATTGTCTCAATTGAGGCAGAAAAGACTTTTGACAAAGTCCAACACTTATTCGTGTTCAATCTCCTACAGAAAATCGGAACAGAGGACCTTTACCTCAATCTGATAAAAGCTATCTATGACAATCCAATGGCTAAGGTAATTCTAACTGGGGAAAAGCTGAAGTCTTTTACTCTCAAATCTGGCACAAGACAAGGATGTCCTCTTTCACCACTCCTACTCAATATAGTTCTGAAATCACGAGCTACAGCCATTACACAAGAAAGACAAATAAAAGGAATAAGACTAGGTAAAGAAGAAGTAAAACTATCACTATTTGCAGATGACATGATAATCTACTTGGAAGACCCAAGAAACTCCACCAAGAAGCTACTAGAATTAATACACAAATTCAGTATCATAGCAGGTTAGAGAGTCAACACACCAAAGTCAATGGCATTCCTCTATACGGATAACAAATATACTGAAAGAAAAATTAGAGAAACAATACCTTTTGTGATAGCACCAAAGAAAATGAAATACTTAGAAATTAACCCAACTAAAGAAGTAAAAGAGCTTTTCAATGAAAACTACAGTACTCTGAAAAAAAAAGAGATCCTAAGGAATTTTAGAAAATGGAAAGTTATTCCCTGCTCCTGGATAGGAAGAACCAACGTTATAAAGACAGCCATACTGCCTAAACTGTCATACATATTTAATGTAATTCCTACCAAAATGGCATCAGCATATCTCACAGACATGGAGAGATCATTTATAAAATTTATTTAGAACCAGAAAAGACTCAGAATTGCAAAGACAATCCTGGGAAACAAAGGTAAAGCAGGATGCATCAGAATTCCAGATCTAAAGTTATACTACAAAGCCGCAGTGATAAAATCAGCATGGTATTGGCAAAAGAATAGACCTGGGCATCAATGGAATACATTAGAAGATGCTGAAGCAAATACAAACACACTCAGCTACTTTATTTTCAACTAGGGAACCAAACACATTTATTGGAAGAAAGCCTATTGGTGCTGGAAAACTGGCTCTCTACATGCTGAAAATTAAAACTTGACCCAGATCTATCACCATGCACTAAACTAAAGTCAAAATGAATCAAAGATCGAAATATTAAAAGAAACATATTAAATTTCCTGGAAGAGAAAGTGGGAGAAAATCTTCAAGACCTTGGGATAGGTAAAGATTTCATGGACAAAAATCGAAATGCACATTTAAGACTTGAAAGAATCAACAACTGCGTCCTCCCGCGGCTAAGACGTTTTTTCACCTTAAAAGACATTACCAACGAAGTGAAAAGACAACCCACAAATTTTGAAAAGATTTTAACTAATAAGAGCTCAGACAAAGGTCTTCTATCTAGAATTTATAAAGAACTAAAACTATTACGACCCCAAAATTCAAAGACCCGTTCCAGAAATGGGCATCTGAGATGAACACACACTTCTCACTGAAAGAAATTCAAGAAGCCTACAAATACATGAAAAAATGCTCCCCATCGCTAGCCATTCATGAAATGCAAATGAAAAAGATACCATCTCACCCCAGAAAGAATGGCTATCATAAAGAAATCAACCAGCAACAAATGTTGGAGAGGCTGTGGGGAAAAAGGAACCCTTCTCCACTGCTGGTGGGAATGCAAACTGGTGCAACCATTATGGAAAGCAGTGTGGAGGCTCCTTAAAAAATTAGAGCTGGAAATCTCATTCAATCCAGCTATCCCTCTACTGCGAATTTTCCCAAGAACTGAAATCATCATAATATAGTGATATGTGTGCACCTATGATTATAGCAGTCCAATTCATAATAGCCAAATCTTGGAAGCAACCAAAATGCTCATCATATGAAGAATGGTTGAAAAACATGTGGTATTTTTATACAATGGAATGTTACTCAGCTGTAAATAATGACAAACTAGAAGACTTCATATACAAATGTATGTATCTTGAACATATACTTATAAGTGAAATATACCAGACCTACATGTATAAATATCATATAGTCTCCCTAGTGTAAGAACTCAAATGAAGAAGTAAAAAGGGAGAGGCATAACACAGTTGCATGGCAATCAAAGACTTAAGGGTTAGACAGCAAAGTTGCTGGAAGCAGAAAAGAGAGGAAGCACAGCAGGAGCAAAACTATACACTTATATGCACAGGATGGATTAGACGATGGTCCCAAGAAACCTCAAAGTGTTTTTGACACTGATGATAGCAATATGTAACACTAAAGCTATGCTTTCAATACCTGTCATTCTGGTCTTTTAGATGTGTGCTGCTTCTAATGCAATTTCAGTTACTGTTATACTCTTAAGTAAATGGTTGGTTTACAAGAAAACAAAAAAGGGTATTAAATGAGAATAAAAGACTAGGAAAAATGCCAAAGGATGGACAGGCTATAATTTGGTACATGTTTATATTTCCAAATATCTGTGTAAAAATGTATAACTGCTTTTATCACATTCTATAGAGATTTATTAAAATATCAATGATTGATGGAAAATACCAATTCCAAGTTAAGTCTAACATGTTTGATATTCAGAAAGACAATGATATTAAGCTCAATCACCCATGTTTTAGAGGAATAGTATCAGTAAGCTTTTCTTCTGCATGGCTAAGTATATAAGTTTACAGACCAAAAATTAGAGAAAAAGAAAGGCTACAAGGATAGCCAATATTTTGGCCCTCATTCTTCAAGGTCAGTGAGGACTCAGGACAGAACAGAAGCTGTGCTATAACATCCTATAACTCACTGGTTTCTCAAACATGTTCTGTTCAAGGAGATTAAGGGACCACAGAGGAAAGAGAATGAAGATATATTGTGTGCCTAAGGAGATTCACCTAGAGAGAAAACATTCTCTCAGGCTTTCACAGACAGCAAACTGGTCAAGCAATGGCCAGGACTTACCCAGATGGCTGACACTGACAACAGTTCTACAAAACACTGTACATGGTTCCAAAGTAAATCCTGAGGGGATTTGACTGACCTTGGGAGACACAAAAGCTACATATTTTGTTATACAGGTCTTGCTTTAACTTGCCCATAACCACCCAGCAGAAAAGTTTAAACATGATGCATAAAACATAAAGGTAGTTTAGCATACTGAGCCATAAAAGGATCTAATCAACTGCTTCTGACATTGCCGTTTTCACCAGTAATCTACTGTAATTATGGAGCATTTGACTATGTATACAACTATCTTCTCTTAGATCAAAGAGAAGAAATCTATTGTACTAATAACCATTAGAAAATGTATCATGTCTGTACCCTGTGCTCTGTATAACTCCAATGAGGACAATAATATGCGTCGTATCAATTATTAGGAATGTACTGCTAATGTGTTTTGAAACTGTCACATTGTAATTTCTTATTAAAAGTAATAAAAACATATTCTAGAATGCACGTGAAGACATTACGTATAGGATGCACCATTCATGTCTGCCACTGTCTGCTTTTCGCATAACTACATGCAGGGTGATGATTATGGTCCACTTGTGCTTTCCCCCCTGGGAAGTAAAAGAAGACCCAGAAAAAAAAAAGCCTCAGTGATGTTTCAGGCTAAGAAGGGGAGAAACAGAGATGAATCATCTTTTAATATTCTTAGGAGAAAACAATTACTTGAATGCCAATACAGATATAAGTACAAAATGACACCTAATATTTGTTCATTTATTTCTAAGAAAACCCACAGTAGTGCTGTTTATATTAAATATCAGATCTATGTTGAGAAAATATGTGACATATAGCCCTGGAACTAACGACTCATCCAAGCAGGCAAGAACTTAATCAACTGTTGAAAGAAAGGTGCTGAGTCTCAAAATGGTGGAAGTTCTAGTCAGTGGCATGTGTTCTGACCCTAATGCCTGAATCACATTGTATTTGATGAGGTCCTATAACCCTCACGTACTGGCCTGATGCTTCTTTTGTTGTTAATACACACTGTAACAAAAACTTCAGAGGCACTTATAGTATTGAAGGGCAGTGAAAAGTGAAGAGCTGAAGAAAATTCCAGGGTCCCACAGTGACTCTAGACCTCTGGGGACTGGACAGGGCTCTTCCTGAGCCACCTGGATAAGGGAGGGACTGAACCACAGAAGGTGTAGGAGACAGAGCTTCTCCACAAGGACACAGGAACACCAGGCCTCTGGTCACACAGCTCCAGAGGCCCTGGGCCCCAGGACTCTGGACGGAAAAGACTGGTAAGGCTAGGTTCAGTGTACCAAGTGGCTGCTAGATAATTAGCCAGGCCATTTTAAGATATTTTATGGCTTTGGAGCTCTTATTTCTTGTCCATAAGCCTGAGATTCTGAAATACTAAATCACCCAAGTCCAAAAGAGCAAAAAATTTGTAATGTCACAGTATCATGTAGCTCAGCATCTCAGTGTCTTCCTGGCAAATGCTACGTCCTGAGTTCAACTCCCAGTACCTCTCCCGCCAAGAAGATAATTAAGAAAAAGCAGTAATGCATGGGAAGCCTTCTCATTGTCCTTGGAGAGAGGCAAGCTGAGCATTGGTTGACTAAGATGTACCCAAATCTGAGAATTTGTTGCTTTGTATTGCTTTAAGAATGAAGCCATTATGAAGTGATTAGTGAGGCTTGGCTTTCTTTCTCTTTACTTTATTTTCTAAATTTTTTATTCACTTTCAGAATAAAATCAGTGTTCAATTTCATCTTGCCTTATATGCTCAAAGGCTCCACTACACTTCAAATACATCTAAATGATCCCTCCTGAAATATATCGCTGGTGTGTACAGCACAAGTAAGTGAGATTCATGAACTTAACTTACAAGTAAATGCATATCATCTCAAATTTCTCACCGTAGCCTCTTTTTGAAATATGAGAAAACTGTCTGAAAGAATTTAATACGGTGCAGTCACATTGAGCTTGCCCAGTTTGCACACTTCTTAGTTCTTCCAATTTGATGCCACAGTAGCTACCAGCCTAATAACTACAGAAATAACTTCTGATATAGTCATGCAGTGAGAACCTCTGGAATATTGAAGTTTCACAGGAAGTTTTTAAAATAGCAATACTGAAACTCCACCCCAGATAAATTAAGTGAGAATCTCTTATGAAGAGATGTCTAGGATATTAGTACTTTTAGAAAAGTTCACAGGTCATACAAATGTCCTGATGGGGACACCTGCTTAAGAATAGAAAAGGTTATTTAATAAAGCAATTGTTGTGGCTTGTGCCTAGATGAGTCCCCAAAGCCTGATGTACTCATAGGTGGTGCTCTCAGATTTTGCTGAACGCAGACTGGGATGCTGGGACTGAGTGTGGTACCAAAGTTGTCCAGGGGCCTGGCAGGATGGCTCAGTGGTCTAAAGCGCTTGCTTGGGAAAGCTTAAGCAGCTGCAGGGACCACTGTTCGATCCCCGGCACCACATGCTGCACCAGCCCTGCCCTCAGGGCAGGCTGAGCCAGCCATAAAAATAAATAAACAAATAAAAAAAGTTCTGAAACAAGAAGAAAAATAAAAAGTTGTCCACTGATTGGAGTTAGCATCATTCTAGGTGTGGCTGAATGGATTTACTGAAGACAGAAACCCCATCCTACATGTGGGCGGCACCACACTGAAGATACATCATGAGAAATAGTGGAGCTTTCTAGTAACATTATGTCATGGGAGAATAATCCTGATTACAAAAACCTATAGCGTTCTCTTCACTAGCAACTCCAAGGAGCTACGGCAAAGACATTTGTCAGTGGAAGGATACGATGACCTCGCTATCATAGTCCTGCTCTTGTCAGGCACTCAGATTCACAAACCTGGCTGACCCAGAGTGACATCCATCCTTTAGAGATCAGAGTTCCAGGGTCCCCGCCCCCATCTTCTCTCATTTGCTCTTAGTAAGACACTATCGTAAAATTGTGCTTTCTGTATTTTCCCACAGAAAGACCTTATAAGAAACACTCTATGCAGCTTATTATTTGATTTACTTTAAGATATTACTATAGCTGTGGTTTTGTGTGTAGCTGTTCTCTAGCTTTTCTTACGTAAATGTGGGGGGGTTGTAAATAATTGCTCATTTATATCCAAGTCCTTGTAAGCTGTGTGACCCTTGTGTCTTTGCTCATTTCTTATGTGATAGAATGCTGAAAATCAATTGTATGATTCATCTCAGTACTTCACAATATTACATGGGCTACTTGGGCAAAACATTTTGCTCTAGGTATTCTTTTAGTTATATGTCCTCATTTCTTCTTCTCATGTTCCTCTAAAAAATTTTTTTCATTTTATGTAGCAGCTCAGACTCATAACGATCCTCCTATTTTCAGCCTGCCCAGGGCTGGGATTACAGGTGTGTGCCACCATTCCTGGACTCAGCAGCTGGTTCAGTGCACCAGGAGGCTGCATGGCATGTGGTGGTGCCAGAATGGAAACCTAATCCCTGCACTTACCTAAGCAGGCGCTTAGTCCTCTGAGCTATCCCACCAACCCTCAAGTTCCTCTAAATTTTGACCATATTCATGCCACTCAACATTGGTTCTTTACAAGTTGATATTAGGTCCTTTTTGGAACAAGTCAAGAGCATAAGTATATTAAGCAACATATTTCAAACTTTTAATCAACCGTATGATAAAGGCATGCATTTAACTCCAAAGTGAACCACATCAGATGCTCTAGAAGTATCAAGCCAAAATGAATACTAGGGAAGAAAGTTCATGGAGACAGAGAATGTAGAATATGTATAATCTTTGAAAAGAAATACTTTTAAGGCTTAGGTTCTATTATTGTGGTTGATAATGACTTTCAAGTATTATTTGTAACGGAGAGAATACATTATCAATATTTATAAAATGGCATAAGTTTCTATCATAGGGATAATGAGCAGGCCCAAATATGATGTCTTCCATTACTTTCCCAAAAATAGTTAAATTACGCTTTTTTTGAAAATACTGTCAAGATGAATGGCTGTGTAATGGTGACACACAGTAACATTGAACATAGAAATAAATATCTAGGAACAAACCATGCAAAAATCACATCATCATCCATCCTGAGGAGTTCTGCTGTCAGCATTATGACTTTGGACCACCCCTTCTCTATTATTATGATGTAGTAGAGAAATGTATATATGTATATACATCTATGCTTGTTTTAAATAATTTGATACATTATTAATCTGGTGTTGCTTGATTGTAAATATTTATTTGCATCATTTAGTTGCATAAATTTGAAATTATATAAAAGCATACAACATTCTAACATTTCAGACTATCTTCCCTTTTTCCATGCTTCTATAGTAGAGCAACATGCAAGATGGTTCAGTTAAGTTTTTTAAATTACTCCATTTAAGTTATGTAAATAAAACCAGCAAGGAGGGAGCTGCTTCCACCATATTTCAAGTTTTTAAAAAAGTAATAAAAAGCAAAATTACCATCCCATAGTGCTATTGAGCTACATTCCTTTGTCATCTTTTCAGCTTCAATAATACGTTCAGTATTTAGCTAGTAAGATAACACTCATTAATGTGTGATGACTGGTGGAAATTAGTTGAACCACATGTCCATGTTAAATACACAGCGGAGCCAGAAGTACAGACCAAAGCCACTCTGGGGACTTTCATTCCCAAGAGCTTTGAGGTGACTGGCCTTGAGAGAAGTGTATTTCACTTAATCATGCAACATTAGCATATGAAGCACTAGCAAGTGATTACACCAAAAGCAGCTGGAAACCATTTGCTCTCTTCATGCTAAACATCCTTGAGATCTTATTTCCTTCACCTATTTACCAAGCAGGAATTAATTTAGGGTTTTCCTACCAGTGAACAATTGAACCTTAAATATGGTTTTTGTTTTGATTTTTTTGGTTTTTAATTTCAATGAACTATGTTTCAGATGTTGAAATAGACCTTACCTCTGCAGTGAGGCTAGGCCTGTCTTTAGCTGCAGAAGGCACAGAGAGAAGAATCCCTGCACTGCATCTCATCCCTCGGTGTGTATTTGCCACCCTCTGCAGAGTCCTGTGCCGCAGACTGCACCACAACCGGAGCTACCAATTGAATGCCAGTGACTCCTCACTTGCTCTGTTTTGCTGTGGCTCTGTTATAAGATCACAGAGCATGTCTTTCACGAAGTTATTTTTAATGCAGAAGATAATCCAAGGAACTAGGGAGATATCTTGGTGATCTAAGTGCTGGCCTGGCAGAAGCAAAGACCCAGGTTGGACCTCTAGTATTGAGTGCATGCCATGCTGCCCTGGAACTGGGTGTGGTAGCCCACACCTGTAATCCCAGTGCTAAGGAGGCTGAGAATGGAGCATCGCTGTGAGTCTGAACCACATAGCGAGGCGAGACCCAGTACCAAAAAAATAAATGAAAGATTTTTTTTAATTACAATTAAAAAGAGTGGGAATGGTGGCATGCACCTGTAATCCCAACTCTTGGGAGGGTGTGAACACGGGGATCACTACGAATCCGATCTAGTAGTGAGACTGTGATAGTCACTTCCTGTCCCAGTCCCGAGCCTGTCAGGCTCACGCGCCCACCGGGTCAGGACCCTTGGCCCGCCTTCCCCTTCCCCCCTTTTTTTTTCAACCCCTCCTGCCCAAGCTCCAGTACCAAACCCATCACACATCTCGTCTGGCAACCCATCTGGTCCACAAGCCTACCAGGACTCCTCAATTCCAGAGCTCCACCTCCACCCACAGACCAGACCCGCGGGGCTTCACAGAAGCCAACAGCCCGAGCTCTGACATGCAGCCAGACACTTCTGGAGGGGAACCAACTTGGGGGATCCAGACCAAACGCCCATAGAGGCTAAAGGCATAATGCCACCAAAGCGCAGAGATCGCTTCCATACGAAATGATAACAACAAGGAGTAGGATGCAATCTCAGGGCCCAAGCCCACCTAAATCAAATACAGGAGACACTACCATGGAAGAAAATGGGAATCATGCAAATGGAACCTCTGAATTGGCAGCATCTGAGGCAAACAGACAATCGCAGAAACTTATAGAGTGACTGAGATCAGAGATAACATCTGAAGTAAAAAAATAAATAGATGAAGTGGAAAAACGACTGAAGAAACATATAGAGGAAATCAGAGCAGAAATAATATCTGAAGTTAACAAAGACGTGTCTAAATCAATAGCATCCCAAGTAGGGGAACAACTACAGAAAGGTAGAGAGGAGAACAGAACAGAAATAATCTCTGAATTACAGAGAGAGAGACTGTGATCACCCTGTAGACCTCTCCCTAAAAATTACTTAAAAAGATTTAAAAGCCCTAAAAGAATGTTAGAAGAAAGAAGCTACTAGATTTTATTACTTATCAACTTTTACCTGTCTCTCACTGCAAAAATCTAAAAGCATTAGTGAGTAATAAATCCTCCTGGTGGAGCAGTTGAAAAGTACTTATCCTTCATTTCGCTGCTTCAAAAAAGTTTAAAAATTGAATTTGTTCTGGAATAGTCTCAATGATACAAAAAGAGGAGCACATTAAAACTATCACATTTTAAAATTTGTTTACATTACAAAATTCAACTAAATTGTTCATGAGATAGTAAAATAAAAGTCTTTTTTTCACTGTGTCACTAGCAATGCTTGCATTATTAAGTGAAAAAGAATTTGTTCACCCATTTAGCCAAGCAACCTGCACTCATCAGACAGAACCAGAAAAGTCATGGAGTGATATTCTATCCATAATTGGAGCATATACATAGTAGAAAAAAGGGTGCTGGCATAATATGGTTGCATATCAGAGATCAGAAGTATTGAAAGCTCTTTACTGCTAATTAGGGTAATTCAAATGAGTTCAATCTTTTGGCGCCTTTTAAAAATACAGAATGTGATACATTAACCCTGTAAGATTGTGAATAAAGTAATAAAATGAAAATTTATTCACAATATTTTTCAAATATTATACAATTATAAGGGATTGTAAATTTATTTCAGGGTCAGTTCACTTATTCTTCAAGTATTATTAGCTTATTAGGTAAAATCATAGAGATGTGCTACATTTCAGCCTATTTAGAGTCTATTAATCATCTATTGTCTATTTTTTTATATTCTCTGTACCGTAGTCAAAAGAATCAATTGATTTATATCTCAACTTGAGGGAAAATATTGAAAGAAACTAAAGTATCAATGTAAATAACCATAAAACAAGCTCTTTAAGCAGGAGAAGCTAATTTTACTTTCAATTCATATAAGTTGATGTCTAAAGCACTTTGTTTTTATTATTAAAAGCAGAACAACACAAAAAAGTCTCCATCTTCTCCAATATTCAGATATTATTAGTTAACTATGCTGCTTAAGCATAGTATTCTAAATACTATATTGACTCATACATGTATAAAATGAACCAGTGACAAAGATTTTATTTAATTCGTTAATTAATGAGGAAAGTAAATGTGAGAATATATTTAAGGAGAACTGGAAGAGTGGGCAAATACATATGTACATGATTAGTAATACTGATGTGTATTTACTAATTAATGTAAACATACTTATGGTCCTATGGGATAAATAAATGCAAAGCTTTGAGTCATCTTTCATACAAAACATGAACCAAGATGGACAAAAATAATTTCGCTTATTGTTATTTCTCACATCCTAATGCTTTACCTGTACAAAGTAGTAAGCGATTTTAGTGAGCAGAATGATTGTCAGAAGTTCATATCCTTATAAAATTTCCCCAAAGGTCCACTAGATATTACCTGGAAGCCCATTGAAAAGACAATATAAATCTCTGTTGTTCATTTCCAATATAACAACTTTTCTTGGCAGTAATTAAGGAAATGAAATATAAAACATTTTAACCGGTAGGGATCCTTCAATTTTTCTTTTTCCAGATGTTTTAAAGATCAACCTCCAGGGGTCCAGCAGGATGGCTCAGTGGTCTAAAGTGCCTGCTTAAGAAAGCTTAGGCGCTGCAGAGACTGCGGTTCGATCCTCGGCACCACATGCTGCGCCAGCCCTGCCCTCCAGGCGGGCTGAGCCGGCCATAAAAATAAATAAATAAACAAAAATCAACCTCCAACCTAAAAAAAACATCAAGTTAGAATATGTAGTTGTTTCAAAATACAGCTCAAATTTCTAAGATGAAAAAATATTTTAGAAATTGTTTTTCCCTATAGACACCATATTGAAGATAAGTGTAACTGAACCTTTGAAAGAAATAATTCATGAAAAAACATGCTACCATGGGGACAGTATCCAAACTTAAGAATTTGTTGTTATTATTTGTTGTACTTTGCACTTTTTATTCATCCAGTGTTGCAAAGTGATTTACATTTGGCTTTTCAGATTTCTTTTATGTGAATTCTGGTTATATTTATAGAGGTCAAAAATTTCAATTTTGTTTGCATTTCGAGGTTTCTTAAATAGCATAATTAGTTTGCTTGGCTTTCTCTCCTACTGAAAAACAAGCTTGTGAAGCAGGCTGCTCTCTTATTCAGTGATGAACCCACACTGAGCCTACTGTATGGTAAAGGCCCAATAAACTCTACTGAATTCTAAATAAGTTAAAATGTTGGCCAAACTATAACAATAAAAATCAAGAATACTGGAATTTCAGCATGACTAAATAGAGGAGGAACCTATTGAAGTTACTCAGAGAAAATCAACTAAAAACACAAGCAACTGGAAGAAAGGGAGGCCAGATATCCTGAAGACAAAACCAGTATGAAATAAGAGACGTGTAAATCAAACAAACATAGACAAAGTACTTCAGCGAGTTGTGACCCTACTCACAGGTTTTCTGGAGGGATACCCACCCACAGTGAAGTAGGACTGTCACTGTGGGACGTTTCCAAAAATAGTGATGGACTGAAAGAGTCTGACTAACACAGGCACATGGGTTTGAGATATAAGACCCCTTGCCTCTTTTGCCTTCCTCTAAACAGAGGATGCTATCATGTGGCAGCAAATTTTGCCAGCAGACTCAAGGGCAAGTGAACAGAAAAACGCTCCCTCACTGGTGGGCTACAAGGGGTTTTGTTTCTTTTTTTGGTTTGTTTGTTTGTTTGTTTGTATGTCATGTTCCAGAATAGCTACATGGAAACTTTAGGGACTAAAAGGTTAGGGATTGCAGCAGTAATGGAGGTAAGGACATTGAGTGGAACAGCCTGACTTCTGGCAGCCTGTGACCAACGGCTTGTGAGAGATGCTGATGTGGGACTTCAGCAGCCTTGGGCCATGACCCAGCAATGAGTGGGAAGTTGGCGTGCCCCTCCCCCAGTAGAGGGAAGACTGAAGGTGGGCTGACCAGTGTTGGGCTATCTCCAAGTCCTCAGCAGAAGCAGGGAGTGAGCAAGGCTAAGGTGGAGTTAAAAAAGCGAGCAGAATAGCATGACCCATCCTGTCCCCTGACCAGTGGGTTGAGAAAGGGACACTGATGTGTGGGAGTTAATCAGTCATGAGCCTTGGTGAAAAAAGGGAAGTGCAGGCCAGATTCCCTAATGAACATAGATAAAACAATCCTCAATAAGATATTGGCAAGCAGAATGCAGTAAATTATTAAAAAGATTACACACCATAACCTAGCGGGGTTCATCCCAGGAATGCAGCGCTGAATCAACAGGCACAAATCAATAAATGTAATACATCATATTAACAAAGCCAAAGGCAAAACTCGCATGGGCTATCAAAGAAGATTTAAATATTATATAAAATGACAGTTTTTACAAAGAATTTCAAGCCAAGATGAAAACCAACAGCAGGGTAAGTGTGGAATCATAATAAATCAATAAAATAAAAAGCCAGTATACAAAGGTAGAGTACAAAAATCTATGACCAAAAAGCCAAATAGTGACTGCATTTCTAAAAAAAAAAAAAAAATACTTAAAAAACTATAATTTATTTTAATTGTATGAATTTAATGCAATTGTATCCTCACTCGTATGTTTTAATGTTGAAGGCATATGGATAAAATAATCCCTTATTTTGCTATGTATGGCAGATTTGGTGGTCATTTTCACTGTTATTAGGTATTTTTAATTTTAAGAGGCATTTAATATATATATATATGCATACAAAATTGAAAAAATTTGGCCATTAAATGTTAGATGGACTAGATAATGGAGAAAACTTTTATGAAGAGCTTGATGTTTTATCTCCTGCAATTTACATGATCATATGTTTTTTATATGAATTGGAGGAAAAACAACATCAATATGATTAGTGATTTTGCAACTAACGATACTAAGAATTATTATGTTTTTTTAAAAAATAGGATTACAAATGGGAAGACATCAGTCAATGGCAGGAACTAGTTTCTAGGCGTAGTGAGACAAAGGGTATGCTCCTGGCTGACAGGTTACCTAAGGTACTGCACAGGAGAGAAGAACCTGAAAAATAGTTGCTTATAACGTAAGTTTTCTCACTTTATAAACATTAAGACTCAAAATAACCTAAGAGTTTTCCTGAAGTCAGTGAAAGGTGAGCGTTCCAAATGGCCTTGATTTGCTCCTATGCAGAAGCCACTACACACAATTACTGTTATCAGAATTTTCTGTGGCCTTGGGCATGCTGGCTACATCTTACTCGCTATAGTAACCAGATCACCTGCTACTTGCAGCTTCTCAGAGAAGTGCGGGCTGTGTTGAACGAAGAGAGACACAGAAAATGGTGATCATATTATTAATACCAATTAATTATTTATTGCACAGGTGAGAGGCTTTCAGATGGAAATAACAGTGAATCAGACACGGACTCTGGTTGTGGAAGTGAATTTCAGCAATCATTTGGCATAAGTTTTACTTTTGAAAGTTACTGAGAACATATTTTATACTAGTAACAAATGGCTTACTGAGGACATATTTCATACTAGCGACAAATGGCTTTCCAATCAGATGTGACAGTTTATATACATATCCTCTTGGCAAAAGAAAAATTTTAATTGCAAACAACTATCCTAAATTATATAACTGTTTTGTCTAAGGTTTAAAAATGGAGCTTATTGAAGTTTTCCTTTCTCACCTGACTTCATATCCATCTCTAATAAGAGTAGATTTCATTAAATGTAGTTTATAAGACTAAGGTAATTGCTAGCCCTAGACAGGGCTAATAATGACATTCCACTCTGTTTATCAGAAATTTCTGCCTCAGTGACTTATGGCAGAAAATGTAGAAACCACAGCCCTCCCCAAGTCTTTGGAAACAAAACTCTCCAAATACTTGGGAAACTGGGTGCTGAGATTTCTAAAGAAATCTTCTGGTTTAAACTATTGCCCTGTTTGGTTACTTCTGCATAAACAATTCTCCACCTAAATGCATTCTTCAAATTATCCTTTGGAATAGTTATGGAATGGAGATGAAATAATGACTCTTGAGATCACCTTGGCTAGAAAAAAGTATCTTTAGACAACGACAATATGAATGAATAGACCACTCATAAACCAAGCTAGTATATCCAGAATGACTGCTGGTGTCTTGAGGTTTTCTTCTGACTTGATGCGCACTTCATGACTAGCTTGAAAGAGTGATAAACATCTTGATCATCAGGAATGCTTCGACTAGTGACTGACAAGAGTCATTTCTGACCATTTCCTCCTCAGTCAGACATAACTCTAGAGCTCAACATGTGTCAACATTGCTGATTTCTTGTTATCTCTAAGCTATAACCATTCAAAGAGCACTCTTCTAGAAAACACTCCATTTCTCTCACTCTGCTATGTTACTGACACATCGCTCTACCTCTGCTCCTCGTTACCTGCAAACTCAATTAATTTGATCTCAATGGACTATCTGGGTGAGCTATCACCACCATCAAAGCAGATCTTCCATACCATTTTTCAAAGCCAAGCCTTGCTGTCTCTGTATTACATCTGCAGTCTACTACAGCTTCAACTTGCTTACAGCATAAAATGACTGCTCATTTCCATGCCAACTCTGCCTTAGTGGATGGGAAATTCACCAGGAACTGGCAACTTTCCTCTAAGGCTTTCTGTACAACATAAAAATTTTGATAAATTATACTGAAAGTAAAATAATGATGCTAATTAAATTTGATATATTAGTACATTATAATTTCATTTTTACAAAAATAACTGAACAGAGTCAGCAACATGGTTAGCAGTCTAAAGCACCTGCTTAGCAAAGCTTAGGCAATCACAGGGACAGTGGTTCAATACCCAGCACCACAATCTGTGCCAGTCCCACCCCCATGGCAGGCTGAGGTGGCCATTAAAAAAAAAAAAAAAAAAAAAAACTGAATAGTGCGTTTAATCAGGTCATCTTCTTGATATAACTGACAATGTTTAAATATGAAAACTGTTAGGCTGGGCAGACAGCTCAGTAGAATATGCATGAATAAGCAGTTGCCTGACAAGTGCAAAGACCTGAGTTCAATCTCTGGCTCTGCCAAAAAAAAAAAATTTTAAAAAGGACCAGTGAGATGGCTCAGAGGTCTAAAGCACCTGCTTAGGAAACCTTAGGCAACTGCAGGGACCGAGGTTCAATCCCTGGTATCACATGCTGCAACAGCCCCACCCCCAGGGCAGGCTGAGCCAGCCATAAAATTAAAAACAGAAATAAAAGAAAATGCTGTTATATTTATATCTCTGTGGTATGTAGCTATGTATTTTCTTATATATACATGTATGCAATGATGGATTGGTCGTTTTTTATTCATACACACTATTATTTCCTGAATTCTAATTTTCCATCAATGAACTTCCTTGAAATAAAGAATAAGATAATTATTTTTCAAGGGAAAATGTATTCATGTACAAAAACTGTTACAAAGCTTATAATGAGATTCTCCTATGACAGTGATAACATGATCAGATAAAAAATAAATTTTATATCTCGTAATTCTAAAATATGGACATGTTGAGCATATAAGAATTCTTTTTCTAATCCATGAATGATTGTACATTTTTCTAAGATTAAATTAATGAAAATTAAAATATAATTACTACCTTTAAATAACAAAAGAGACAGTGGCAGAGAAAAACACTTTTTTGGTTACTAAAACATAATTTTATTATATACTTCAAATAAATACATTAAACAATCTTTTCATTTTTAAAGGAGAAACAGTTTATTTATTATATAGTTTCTGGAGGTTTCAGTCCCTAGTCAAGTGGCTCCAAGGAAGGGTGGCATGACAGAAAGACAACCAAACATGCCAGCAAGAACAGATAAAGCAATGACAGTATCCTTTATGTAACCTCATGATCTCATGAAATAAAAAGGAGTTTAGCTGTGTCTTCAATTTACTTTGCAAAATAATGTATTCAGCGGCATCAAGAAGTTATTTTGGATGTTGTACCTCAACAAGCCCCACAGAGACTTTTGCTAGTCAAGTCAGATCTGCAGTATTTATCAATATTGGATATAGGTTGTTTTCAATGCATAATTAAACTTAGGTGAACTTTGGACTGGTTCTGAAATCTGCAATAGACAACATTCTAAATATTCTTTTAAAGATCTTTGTGTGGCTCTCTATGCTATTTCTCCAATGTAAATTCTTCAAAGATATATTACTAACTCATAGGATAGTCGAATGCACTTTGCTCCCTGTCCCACCTCTTCTAGTGCTCGCTATTGTGTTCAGCTGAGAGGAACAACCCATCAAGCCTCTGGGCCAGGGTGAGTGCCTCATCCTACTCCCACACCTTTGGGCCACCACGCTTGCAATCCCCTTCTACTCATCCAGCTCAGCTCTCTCCAGCAGCAATCTGCTGGGATTGGCATCCTCAGTCTCCTCCATGCACCTGGGAAAATGTTCTGACCCTCTTGTGGGGGCCTTGCACTGGCTCTGAGAGTTCACGATCTTATCCATGGCCAAGGAACTCTATCTGGGAGTTTTTGATCACACACGACAATGAGAAACAAAAACTACAGGAGCTTAATTACCACATTTCTAATGTCACTAAGAAGGTGTGCTATCTGGAGCAGCAAAACGCAGTTATGCATAGATGAAGAGTGAGATATTGATGGTGTGATTTCATCTTCTAAATTTGTCTTTAAGGTCCATCACCCTGCACCACGAAGGGCAGCCAGGGCATGAAGGACTTCAGTTTTGGCAACAAGTTTGGCCAGAGGAAACCAGAAAATGACTAGAGAAAGGAGCAAAATGCTGTCTCAGACCTACAGCCCACCTGGAACAAGTCCAGGAGACATCATCACAGAAGACATTGAAAGTTACACACCTGAAATTTCTGAAATGATAGCAACTGAAATAAAGGGACAAGTCAATGAGGCTATAGAGTAAATCAGAACAGAAAAAAATCTCTCAAAGAAACAAATAGCAAAAATAATGAAAGAATTTTGGACCATATCTAAAGACATACATTAAAAAAATAGAGAAGCAGAGAAAAATGATGAAGAAGCAAAAAGAACAATATAGGAAAGACATAGAATGCATAAAACAGATGCAGAAGAACACACAAGAAATTTAAAATTCCATTGAAACCTGGCAAAACCACTTGAACAAAAAGGAAGACCAACGTTTAGATCTTGAAGACAATGTTGCACATAACATTCATGAAAGGAAAGATCCTTTTAAGACAAGAAAACAGGAAATAATTCAACAGCTGGAAGAGGATGCAAAGAAGACCAATATAAGAATGATAGGTATAAATGAAACAGCAGCAGTTAATACAAAAGTCATAAAAAGGCTATTTCAGAAGTAATAGTAATAATTTTCCAAACATTGAGAAAGAATATGACATACAGATAAGTGAGACACATTGAATTCCAGTTAGCTTTAACCAATATAAATATACACACAGGCATATAATGATGGAGACCTCAGAAATTTGGCATAAGAACAGAATATTAAAACTGTTAGAGAAAAGAAAAAGATAACCTATAAAGGAAAGTCCATCAGAATCACAGCAAATTTCTCAACACAAACTATCAAATCAAGAAAAGCTTGGAATATACTTCATGTATATTTCAAATCCTAAAAGAAAACAAATTATGACCCAGATTGATGCACCCTGAAAAATTATATCTCAAAATTAATGGAGACATGAGATACTTCTATGACAAGGTATAACTGAACAAATTCATGACAACGAAGCCAAGTCTACAAAGAATGTTGAAAGATATTCCAGAAAAAGATAAAAATGATCACAACTTTAAGAACAATAGAAAGAAACCACCGAGCAAGACAAGCAATTAAATACAGGGGAAAAGTAGGGAGCCAATAGTAGGAAAATAGCATGACAATGTTATGTGTATACATGTCAGCTATAAGCATCACTGTAAATGGCCTCCATTCATCAATCAAAAAGAACGTACTGACAGAGTGGATCAAGAAACAAAATCCAACAATATGCTCCATTAAACAAACACATTTAACTCAAAGGAAATTCATACACTGAAAATCAAAGGATGAGGGGCCAGAGAGAGAGATCAGTAGAGTAAGTGCTTGCCTGAAAATCAGAGTATAGGAAACAATACTGCACATCTCAGGAACCGAGAAAACATGCAGGAGTAGCTATTCTGTTTGCAGACAATGTGAACTTAAAACCATGATCGATCAAATGAGATAAAGAAGGTCACAACATACTTGTTAAACTTCAAGAGGAAAAGATAACAATCATGTATACGTATGCACAAAATATGGGAGCACTTAACTATATGAGACAAATTTTAATAGACGTGAAAATAAACACCAATAACACAATTACAGCAGAGGAAATTTATACCTCATTAGCACAAAAGATAGATCAACTGGACAAGAATTGTCAGAGAAATAACAGAGCTGAACCAAACATTTGAACAAATGCACTTATTAGATGTTTATAGTATTATGCCAAACAACACTAGAATACACATTTTTTCAGCTGCATATGGGATTGTCTATAGAAATAAGCCATATACTAGCTCATATAGCATGCTTAAGTAAGTTCAAAGGAACTGAAACTATTACATGCACAGCGTGTGACCATAGTGCAATGAAATTAGGAATTATTGACAAACTACAGGAAACTACAGGAATTCCACAAATATATGGAAATTAAGTAATGCCCTACCAAACAACCAATGAGTCCCAAATGAAATTTAAAAAGAAATTGAACAATACATACAATAAAACAAATTTGGAAATATATCTTAACTAAAATCTGTGGCATGCAATGAAAGCAGTCCTCAGTGGAAAATATATACCAGATAATTTTAACATCAGGATAACTGATGAGAACAAATAAATAGCTACTGTACCTCAAGCTTCTAAAATAAGAAAAGCAAGTTAAACACAAAGCCCCAAAAATGGAGAAAATCATACAAATCAGAGCAGAAAATAATACAATTTCGACAAAAAAAAAAAAAAAAACAATATAAAGAAATAATTAATCAAAGAGTTGCACCTTTGGGGCCCGGCAGGATGGCACAGTGGTCTGAAGCGCCTGCTTAGAAAAGCTTAGGCGGCTGCAGGGAGCACAGTTCCATCCCCGTCACCACATGCTATGCCAGCCCTGCCCTCAGGGCAGGCTGAGCCAGCCATAAAAATAAATTTTTAAAAACAAAGAAAAGTTCTGAAACAAGAAAAAAGAGTCGCACCTTTGAAATAATGAACAAAATTGATAAACTGCTAGCTGAACTTGTGTTTAAAAGGAAAGAAAAAACTCGAATTCATGCAACAATTTTCGATACACTGAAAATCCTTACTCTGATAGAATGGAAATCTCAGAAGAAATGGACAGATACCTAGATACATATGAATTGCTAATACTGAATCAAGAAAATACAAAAACTCTGAATAACCTACTATCAGTCAATGAAATTGACATGTAATTAAAAACTTACCTACAGAGAAAAGTCTAAATCCTAATTGATTCACAGTTGAATTCTATAAGAAATTTAGAGATTTAATATCAATACCCCTCAAACTCTTCAGTGAAATTGTAAGGGAAGCAGTCTCCCTAACTCATTTCTGGAGGCAAGTATTACACTGATACCAAAACCAAAGAAAGACTCGACCAAAAAAGAGAACTATAGGCTAATTTCCAAGGATGCAGGAATGGTTCAACATATGCTAATCTATAAGTGCAAATGCACCATATCAACAGAGTCAACATCATACTAATTGGACAAAAACTGAAAGCTTCTAGTATAAAATTGTGAACAAGACTTTCATTATTCCTGTTCAATATAGTTTTGAAAAGGTAAGCCAGAGAAATTAGACAAGAGAGAGATATGAAAAGAATAAGATTAAAGAGAATAATAAATGGAAGAACTTAAATAATTGTTATTTTCAAAAGATGCAAGACTATATGGAAGACCACAATATCTCCATCAAAAGAGTCCTAGAATTAATCACAAATTCAGTAGTATAGCAAGATACAATGTCACCACTCAATTATCAATAAAAGTCCTCTACACAAACAATGAACTCACTGAGAGAGAAATTAGGGGGAAAAAACCTTTGACAATAATATCCAAAAAAAGAAATAATTAAGGATCAATCTAAGAAAGGAAGTAAAAGAGCTATAGAAATGAAATTTTCTGTACTCCGAAAAAAGTCATCAAAGAGGATTTCAGAAAATGAGAAGATATTTCTTGTTCATGGATGGGAAGAAACAGCCTTGTGAACATGGTCATACAAATTTACTATAATCTTGATCAAAATACACTTAGCATGCCTCACAGATATAGAGAACACATTCCAAAAATGTATTTGGAACTAGAAAATACCTAGAATAGTTATAGAAATCCTGGTCAGTAAGGCAAGGTGTCTTAGTTACTTTTTACTTGCTGCTGGGACAAATACCTGACACCCAAAATGAAGGAAGGAAAGGATTATTTAGCTCACAGTTTGTGGAGGTTTCAGTCCATATTCGACTGGCTCCAAGGGTGAGTGGCACATGACAGAGAGAAGCAGTTAATGGTAGTGGAACAGCAACAAAATGGTGACAGAGGCAACAACCAGGGGAGCAGAGAGCAACAGCGTGAGTCTGTCTCTCTATCTCTCTTTATATCACATTCAGGCTCTCTGCCTCAGCCTATCCACCTTAGACCACACCATAACCCCAGAAGGACTCAGACCCATAGTCCCATAAGTACTAAAACACATAATTCCAGTGGATCATGAGTCAAGTCTCAAACTGTAGAAGTCCCTTCCATGATTGCATGAGGCTTTAGGGGGACAACTAGACATAAACCATAACACAAGGCAAGAGGAACTATGATGTTTGATTTGAAATTATACTGCAACACTACTGTGATAAAATCAGCATAATGCTGGGTGTGGTGGTGCACGCCTGTAATCCCAGCACTCGGGAGGCTGAGGCAGGAGGATTGGTGTGAGTTCGAGACCAGCCTGGGCTACCAAAGTGAGTTCAAGGCCAGCCTGAACTGCATAGCGAGACCTTGTCTCAAAAAGATAAAAAAAAAAAAAAAAAA
>PVJA010004583.1:0-84961 GCA_004027025.1 Myocastor coypus
TAAAAGACCAGAATGACAGGCATTCCACACATTTTAGTGTTATACATTGCTATCCTCAGTGTGATAAACCTTTTGCAGGTTCTTAGGACTGTTATCTAATTCATCCTGTGCATGGTTTTGCTCCCACCATGTTTCCTATGTTTTCTGCTTGCAATCACTTCTTTGTTTAACCTTTAAGTCCTTGATTTCCATTCAGCTGTGTTATGCCTCTCCATTTTTATTTCTTCACTAAGATTATGGAACACTGGATTATGTAAACAACTACTTTCTCTTAGTTCAATGAGAAGAAATTTTTTGTACCAATAATGATTAGAAAAATTATCACATGTACACCCTATGCTCTGCCTATCTTCTAGGAGGACAATAATATGTATTGTATTAAATACTGGAAATGTATTACTAACATGTTTTGAAACTGTCACATTGTTATTTCTTATTAAATGCAATAAAAATTCAAATAAAATTTTATATATATACACACACACACAAGGATACAGATACATAGGATAGATATACAGCTACTTTGTCTTAGTTCGTGGAGTATAAAAGTTTGTAGTAATATTGTTTAGACAAGATACCACCTTGTCTGCACCTTTTCCTCTGAACGACTACTATAAAGACAACAACAATATGCCTGGTGTTAATTGTAACCAACCTACTAACTTGTTTTGAAACTGTCTCATTGCCATTTTATCATTTTTTCTAATTAAAATGAATTTAAGAAATTAAAAAAATGAAAAATAGTGAAATGCCTATGGCTACTATGACGAGCCACTGCGGGACAATGTCCTGAGCTAAATGTGACAATTCCTGATTCTGTGTATGGGGTCAGAATGAATGCAGACAACCAACAGCATTCCAAAGCACTAAACAAAGGCAGGCTGGGGGGCTCCGGCTAATGTTGAGGGGAGCCAGAGGAATACAGGTTGAAAACCAGCACATACATTGTGCACCGAAGCCTTTCCCTGATACACGTCGTCTGGTGAGATTCAGTTTAACCTACACACTACTAGCCATGGGACTGACTCAAGTAAAGTCATGGTTTGTTGCCAGTTTTGCGTCAGATTAACCAACACATTTCAGACATATTTTTTAAAATTTAGCAATACAAGCACTTAACTCAAACAAATCTATTCTCCAAGTTACCTAAAATTTCACAAGGAAAATATAGACAAAGAAAGCCTCAACATGGCCACAAATTGCCCTTTATTCCCACAATAAAGTGGTTTCTCTCCTACAGACAAGGCAATAAAATAAAAATTTAAGAATATATGGTTTGTCTGGTATTGTAGAGAAGAAGGAGAAGAAGAAGAAGAAGAAGAAGAAGAAGAAGAAGAAGAAGAAGAAGAAGAAGAAGAAGAAGAAGAAGAAGAAGAAGAAGAAGAAGAAGAAGAAGAAGAAGAAGAAGAAGAAGAAGAAGAAGAAGAAGAAGAAAGAAGAAAACAGTATCTCAGGGCTAGTCTTACGTACCTTTCACCATGGTTTTAAGCACATACTTCTAGATTCTTTTTAAAAACCCATTATGGAGTTAAAGCTCCCAGCAAACGCTGTGGGGTGGCCTGAGCATGAGCCCGTGCCCTGCTCTCACCTCGCTTCAGGGCCCTGGGGCTGCCAGGTCCACTGCGGCTGCGCGGCTCCGACCCTGACATCTGTGAGCTGCATGTGGAGCCGTCCTCATCCTCGGAGGAGGAGTCATCCTGGAAGGGGCTGCTACTTATTTGCGTTGCCTTCTAAAGAAAAGCAGAGCAGTCTCTCTGTATACACCTCTAAAGTTACTTCTCTCTTCAGATATTACCATTGTGAAGTCATGTTGTCAAACGCTAAATTTTAATTAGCAAGGCAGTGCTCAATTAGAAAAAATTCCTGAAAACATAGACTGTTAGTATCTGACAAGACTCATTTTAATTAGGTATTTCTGGCAAGGAAGAGGACCCTGGCACTGACACAAAGACCTTTATAAATCTGGACTTTCCATTACATCATAAATAATGTTTCTTCTTTTCAACAATTAATGGCCTGGGGCAGGGGGTGAGCAGGAATCACATGGCAATGGATACAGCCCTTTAATGCTCTGAGAAGAATACATATCTTCTGCAGAACTTTTCAATTTTTCTTTTTTATTATATGTTAGCAGTCTTCTGAAACTCTCTACAAAAGGAGAGCCTGGGTCAAACATTAAGAATGGACACTGCAACGTGAAGAAACAGCTTTCCTGATGTGTGGTGAGGAGAGCCACATGTTTAACCCTAATGGTGAGTTACCCCTTTTAATGTTGTGTACACTGGGGTTGTCAAGTTCTTGTATATCAGAGATGTGTAAAGTCCGGACGTGGTATGGGAAAGCATGGTAGGAGAACCTGGAACAGAAAACAATATTAAAAAAAGCACACCCTCCTCAGCAGTACATGGCCTATTTTTTTACTACAACAAATTAGCATGATTGCTAATTAGAGAGAAAAATTGGGCTAACACATGTGATTACTAATTATGCAGTCTGTTTTATGATCTACAACACTTCCAGGATTACTAAGGACTTCTTCTTTAGATGGTTCATTATTTGCATATGCTGGTTTCCCAGTTAGGCTGTGAACGTATGGAGAGCAAGACCCACAGCTTTGATTTCCTCAGCTTATCCAGGTACTAAGCTGAGGCTGTGAAGAAGTAAAAATAGCTTTGGAGGGGCCCAGTGAGCAGCCCCTATATAGGAGCAAACTACTCAGAGCCTTACACCTGACCTGCTGTTAAGTCACCATCACGATCCTCCTAACCTCTTTAAAACTGTTTCATTGCTATTTTTTTTCATTAAAAAGAATACAAAATTTTTTTTAATTTAAAAAAAAATTTTTTTAAAAAGACATCATCATGAATATCAAGTTTATCACATGCATCTGAAGTTGAAAGGCTAGAGTATAATTTTCTGAATGGTGAGGACAGAAAAGGAAGAGAATACCAAGTTACCTCTGAGATATGGACGAGTGATAGGATAGCGACCCTAGGGGAAGCCCTTCATTCCAGAGAGTTTTGTGTTGTGAGGTTTCATTTCTTATGGGTTTATATTATTTCTGTATTTTTTTTTTTTTTTGTAGAAAGGGATGCAAAAAATTGCAGCTACTATTTTTTAAACAGCCACAATGGCATCATTTTCTTTACATTTTCCTCTTTCAGATAAAATTTAGTGAGGTACTGCCTGTATCATAGTTTAATGTATTTGTGCCTCTATACTAGGATTAATTTCGATTTTAAAGCATAAATCAATAACCTTAGCAGAAGTTTCTGAAAGTTCAGATAATTAGATTTATTGCAATGAATTTAGACATTTGGAGAGTACATGGCTAATGAAACAGCAATACAAAGTCACACACATTTAAAATATTTTTTACTGTGATAAAAATAATGCATAGAAGAGAATTTACCATATTAAACATCTTAAAGTAGACAATTCAGTGGTGTTAAGTATTTTCCCATTGTTATAGAGCAAGTCTCTAGAGATTTTTCACCTCGAAAATCTGAAATGCCCCTCTTCCCTCCACCAGCCCAGATAACTACCATTCTACATCCTATGAAGCTGACTACCTTGGCTACCTCAGCAAGGTGGAATCACACAGTGTTTGCCTTTTTGGGCCACATTACCTGTTTGTTTTATACTATCATTTAGTACAATGTCCTCAAGTCTAACCTACATCATAGCATGCAAAAGCACTTACTTTTGTTAACATTCTCCACATTGAAGGCCTCAGACATTCGAATGCCTGATTTGGCTACAGCATAAATTCTGCCTTCCTAATGTAAAAGAGAGATTTGAAGAGAGGATTTAAAGCAATTATTACTTTCAATGCATGCATTTTTATTTATTCATTTACTATTCCTAGAGCACAGCATTATTATAAATAAAACACACTCTTGCGAACGGTATGGTCGATGTTTTCCCATCCATTAGTCACTCTATTATTTATCTTTGTCCGTGAACTTTCAATTCTTTTGAAGATAAAGAGAACAAGGATAAAAAAGCTTATTCATAGAGCCTGATTGATGTTTAGTTTTCTACCATTGTAGAATGTGGTTAAAAAAAAAAAAAAAAAAAACTTTGAATGGCTTAACGAGAAGTCAGAAACTATTCACAATCACTGAATACAAATAAATACTTTCTTTAATGTTTTACCATTCAAGAACTTGGTTAAGGAAAAATAATTTAAAGTCACAAATCATAGACTGAGTGGCACTACATGCTCTCCCCTTCTATGTTAGCGTAGGCTTCAATCAAGCAGAAGAGCACTCAGGGTTGGATAACACATGATTTGGAAAACTGGATTGAAATTTGTAATATTGTTTTGCTCTGCAGTAGGTGATTCTGTCTTCTCTTTTTCTGAGAGAGAATGGGCACTGGAAAGGTTATTAGCCCTGCCCCTGCCCCACGAGAAAAGGCATTCCCAGTGGTTCCACAGATCATGGTGTCCTGCGTTTTGTAATGGGTCTAACCTGGGTATGGTTGGCTGGACCAGGGCATTGTAGACTATCAGTGCCATCCTCCTTCAGGCTAAGCAGTGACCCAAGAGGTGAATGGCATAAGATCTCTGATGCTCAGTGGTACTTCAGGCTGAAGAGTAGTTGACTGAATTAGATGCAGTGTCCCTCAACAGGCAGTTGTGAGATGTGCACACAGAGACTAACAGCAGGGTGGGCTGATATAAAGACTTGAAGAAGGCAGTGAGGAGGGTGTGGCAGGGCAAGAGAGAGAGCAGGCGCCCACAAAACAGGTAGAAATAGGATCGCGGAAGTGAGAGAGTAGCTGATCCTTTGGAGCAGGGCCAAGGGTGTCACTGACCTCTAAACTGACAGTCAGAGGTGCTGGAGAGTCACAGGTTGTCTCACTACAGTCACTATTGTATTCCAACTCAAGAAGGAGAGGTTATGTCTTAAATATTTGTCTGTTGAGGTAACTAGAATATGTCTTTTCCTTGGAATCTGAAAAGAACTCACAAGCAGAAATAAAACCTCAAATTTGGCCAGTGTCCTGGAAGGCTTCTGAAAAAGAATATTGCTTTTTCAGGTCTGAACTGCTTCAGAGGAAGAGAAGCAAGAAAGGCAAAAAGTAGTAAAACTGTTGGCCAAAAAAAACAAGCTGGAAAGCCTAACTTAAATCTCTGAAAATCCCAACATAAAAAAATGCAACATTTCAACAGCTTACTGCCTGAAGTGTAACATAATTGAAATGCCAAAGATTCACATGCAATTAATTTTCTTTTCTTTCTTTCTTTTTTTTTTTTTTTTTTAAGTCATCAAGAATTTAGTAATAAAGTACAGGCAGTTTTGTGTAGCTGTTGAAATGAAATCTTTTCTTCAAAGCAAATAAAAGCAGATATACCTTAAGGCCTGAATTTATACTATAAAAACACAGCTACTCTAATTTGCTTAAAATTAGAGCATTAGCTGGGCGTGGTGGCTCATGCCTGTAATCCCAGCACTTGGGAGGCTGAGGCAGGAGGATCGGTGCAAGTTCGAGATCAGCCTGGGCTACAAAAGTGAGCGCAGGACCAGCCTCAACTGCATAGCGAGACCCTGTCTCAAAAAGACAATAAATAAATAAATAAATAAATAAATAAATAAATAAAATTAGAGCATTTATTAAATCTTAAACTAATAATAAAAGAACATGACTCTAAAAGCCAAAAAATTCCTGCAATCCAGGTGTTTCTCTGGAGGCCAATGGTTAAAGTATGACACTATGTAAAAGAAAACTTGAACTCACAAACCAAACAGATTCACTTTGTTTCAAATATTGGAAGAAAAATTTTTTTTAATCTAGCAATATAGATAACTCTAAGAGGTATCACCTATTTGACGAGCTAATTATTGTGGTGACAGTCAGTGTTTCCATAGAAGTTTTTCATCTATTCTAGACCTGTAGGAAGACACTTTGGTTCAAGAAATAAGTTTATAAGCACAGGAGGAAGAGAACAAAATTCCCTTGGTTTAATCAAGAAAATGACTAAGTTAAAAAACAGCAACATTAAGACCAATAAGAATTAGGGATCCTGGGGCCCGGTGGGATGGCTCAGTGGTCTAAAGCGCCTGTTTGGGAAAGCTTGGGCGGCTTCAGGGACCGCAGTTCGATCCCCGGCACCACATGCTGCGCCAGCCCTGCCCTTGGGACAGGCTGAGCTGGCCATAAAAATGAGTGAATAAACAAACAAAGGTTCTGAAACAAGAAAAAAAAAAAAAAAGAATTAAGGATCCTGGCTCAGAACCACACAAAAGTATCATGGTTCTAAGGAGTCCAACTTCGCCATCCACTGGTTTTCTTTGTGGACAGACAGAACTAAGCACTTCTGATCTCTCTTCAAACTCACTTTGTCTCACATAGCAGACAGCCCAGAACTTCCTTCTCTCCTGTCCTACAGGAAACAAGCAAGCATCTATCCCTGTCTCTAGGTTGTGAGTTTAGAGGGGTGCCGTAACGACTGACACACTGTGTCAAGCTGGGAAGTTTAGAAGCTTAATCAAGTAACTCAGGAGGGTACGGGGGCTTTGCAAACACCCTCATGCCAAGCAGGAGAAGAGCATGGAGATCGCATGAAGGCTACATCCGCGCTAGGGGTTGGCAGTCTACTTAGAATAGAAGAGAGAGAAAGAGACTAGCTCCCACCACCCCTTTTGCTTATGTTGCTTTTGCTGCCTTCTACCACCTTGAGCGGTTGACTTGTGCCATGTGCCACTTGTGCTGGGGTTGGCTGATTATACATGGCAACCTCCACAAATATGAGCTTTCCTTCGTTAATTTTCACTGTCAGGTATTTTGCCTCAGCAACAAGAGAAAAGTAACTGACATAGACATCATTTCTCTCAAGGAAGCCTGTGATGCTCCAGAGCACCTGGACCTGGGGGACTAATTCTAGCAAATTCCAAAGTTCAGCATTAGAAAGCCTGGATGCTCACTAATTTTCTGGAACTCATTTTTGATCAGTAAATAACGTAATATTCTGATTTCCATCTATTTTCTCAACTGACTTACAACTCAGTGAGAGAAAAGAAGGAGAAACTGTAGTCAGGAATTAGGAAGTCGTTGGAGCAAAACTGGATTGAAAAGAAATGAAGCCTGAACATGAATGTTGAGAAAGAACTACCACGAATCCATCCCACACAGGAATATAATTACCCAAGAGGGAAACCGGTGCAAGGGGGGAGTGGGGGGCTTGCTGCCCACTGCCTTCTTTGCTGCGTCACAGGTGTCCTGGTCATCCGAATTTGGAGACTCCACAGAGTCACAGGAAAATAATCCATCATCACAATTCGTGTCCATATTCTCTAAAATTTCACGGTCATAGTCAACCAGATCTAGATCTGTTTCCTGAGGTCGCAGTGGTCTTATCATGCTGATAGCGTTTCTGTTTGTCCCAAACATCCTGTCAGAACTTAGCTGCGGCTGGCTTAAGTGCCTTTTGGCGAGTGCTACACTTATACTGAAAACATTAGGAACCCTTAACTTTGCAGGGGGCAGGTGTGATGAAGGCACTGATGGCACTCCTTTTCCAGGGAGCAAGCTGGGATGCTTTGGAGCTAAAGCAGGAGTCAAAATAGGGCTTGGAGTGTTGGCTTCACTAGAGGAGGATGAATAATCCAGTCTCTGGGATTGAAATCTTTTACTGAGTTCATCCGAGGAACTGTCTTGCTCCTTCTTCTTTGACTCGGAACTTCCCTTTCCCAGAAGACTGTTCTGGGCTTTCCACTGGGCCTCCTGTTGCCAAGAATACAGCTTCTTGTGTTCGGGCCTCTTTATGCCACAAGTCTCTTCCTCAAATATGGAGCTGCTATCATCGGATGCTGTCAGGTACGCTTCGCTCCCCAGCCGGCTGCACCTGACACCTTCCTCGGAGGTGTGGCTGGACAGGGTGGATGTGCACCTGGACTTGGGTCTTTCTTTGCTGCCATCTTCCTCATCAGAACTCCAATCACTCGCAGGAGCCACGGAATTCTGGGAAGTGCCACCATCTGTTGCACAGCTGACTCTCATTTTCTGGCTTTGTTCTGAGCTGCCAGGGGCCTGATGCAACAGCCTCAGGCTTCTGTCGCTCTCTTGAACTTGGTTATCATCAGACTTCTCTGGAATCTCCACTTTTAGAAAAGGATACATCATTTTAACTTGTCCTTAATAATAAAACATTTTCTAAATACACTGTAAAACTTTCACTTTTATGTAAAATTATACATTACCTTTTGTTCTATGTCTTTTTAAATCACAAGTTTGAACACTCCAACCTTTACGTAAAACAGAGTTCTAACATTTCTGCATAATTGCATCAAATGAAAATGCTTTTTACAAAGAAAAGAAGCAAAATGTAAACCAGGGCAACTTTGACTATTAAAAACAAAAACCAAAGCAGCCAAGTCCTGTAATCTCAGCACTTGCAAGCCTGATGCAGGGAGACTGCTGTGAGCTCCGGAGCAGCATGGGCTACACAGTGAGTTCAAAGGCTGTCTTAGCAGCCGCCAAAATAAGTAAGTAAGTAAGTAAATAAATAAATAAATAAATACTATTAGTTCAATTTCAGAAACAAAGAAACACCCCTGTCTCTCTTTCCACTAGGTTTCACAATTATGATAAAATAGAAGCATAATAAGCACAGTGCTCTATACCTTAATAATCAAGCTCTGTGCCCAAGCCTCAGCATATATAAGATAGGCAAAATCATGAAGAAAACAGAAACAGAAAAAAGCTTTCCTTACCCTATTTTTTGTTCACCATGGCTACAAAATATATTTTTATAATAACACTTCTAAAGTGTTTTTAGATATGGCTTGTTTTTATTTATGACATAGTTGAATGCAGTACTGTCTTCATAAACAGTGGCTTAAACTTTAAAGAATAGAAAATACATTTTGAAAGCAAGTTTGGTCTTTGCAGTCGAGGAGTGGGTGTCTGAGTGAGCATTCTAAAATCTCATTATCAGGCAGCTTGTTGCCTTGCAAGTGAGCGAAAGCTCTGCATGAGCAACTTCAGCTGTATCCACCTATCAGCAGGAGAAGATGCAAATGACGTCGTGAAAAATAAGATTCAAGCGGGGACAAGAAAGTGAGTAGCCCTTTGTGAGATCTCACCAGCCAGAACGACAACTTTGCGAGCTACCATTTTTCCTTCTTTGCAGGAAGAAAACAGACTGAAGGAAAGTAGGTAAATTCTAAACTCAAGTCTCTAAAATATTTAGGCAAAGCCAAAGAAAAGGATTTTATCACCTGTATAAAAACAAGCCGCTTAAAAAAACAAAACAAAACAAAACAAAAAAAACAACCCCTAGCAGCTTCACAACGAAACAAAACTTAGAGAAGGCTGTACAACTGAAAGAAAAGAGAGTAGAACAGGAAAAAGCAAGTATTAAAACAAATATTTACCTCTTTAAAGCAACAAAGGGAAATTTAAAAGTTATTAAATTATCCGGTGGTATTAATTTCTTTGTAAGTTTGCTAGACAATAATTAATTTCATGTCTACTGTTAGATTATTTTAAAATTGTCAATAAATCACGAATAAAAATGCATAATTTTAGGAATACAGGGAGATAGCTCAGTGGAATAAGTGCTTGCCTGGCAAGCACATGGTCCTGAGTTCGATTCCTACTATTAAAACAAAACAAACAAACAAACAAAAAACCCAAAAAAGAAAAATGCATAGTTCTAATCTGAAACTCAGCTAAAATAATGATAAAATTGTAAATTTAAAAATTTCAGAGGGGCTTGCAGGTTAGCTTAGTTGTTTAAGTGCCTGTTAGGGCAAGCCCAGTCAGGCACAGGAGACCATGGTTTGATCCCCAGCTCCACATGCCTTACCAGACTCTCCCCTAAGGCAGCCTGAGCCAGCCAAAAAACAAAAACAAAACAAAACAAAACAACAACAACAAAAATCTCATGGGCCAGCTTGATAGCTCAGTGGACTAAAGTACCTGCTTAGTTAGAGTACAGTGGCTGGGATTTGATCCCTAGGCTAAGACAGTGATTGAAACTGAGTGTAGTGGTGTAGGCCTCTACTCCCAGCACTTGGGAGGCTGAAAACAGGAGGATCACTGTGAGTCCAGTCTACATAGTAAGACCCTAGAGACCCTGTAGAACTTGTCCTAAATATGGAAAAGAAAAATAATAAATGAATAAAAAATAAAAATTTCAACAATTCTACCTGCTGTAGAAAAAAGTATTAAGATAGGAAAATCAGTTAAGATGATGAAACCCTCAGAAGACCCAAAACAAATAGATAAACAAGCTACAATATGAGTCTTAAGATACATAGTGCTCTTTATATATGTTCTCATAAAGCATCCTGTTGTCAGGAAAAAAATTAAACTATATTTGGATTAATCTTAGTGAATGATTTTCCATTTTTTTTTAAGTGAAAGTAAATAGATATGGTCCCTAGGTACCTTCTGTATGTTTTCCTTCGGTGAATTCAGGTTCTTTAGATGATAGCTTGCTGATTTCCTCATATTTTACTACTTGAGGAGGACTCCGGGCTCGAGCTAAAAAGCACCCAAAGGTCAAACTGCTCAGACGCTGCCCTTCCGAAAGTTTTGGTGTAGAGACAGCACACAACTTCTTCCCTTGAACTTCTGCAAAGTCATCAGTCAAGATTCAGATCTCACTGTTTGACAACCATGTGTTAAACACAGAACCAAAGCATGGGATAATGTGAACAAATCACTATACCAGAAACAATGTCCGTTAAATTAATACACAGCTACATGGAAGTCTCAGTGTTGAGAACTGTAAGTCTACACTTTAAAACATTTCACATATTTGGAATGCTTAAAACATATATTTGAATTTAAGGAGAAAAGCATTTAATCCCTTTGAGTAGTAGTTCCCAAGCAGAAACAAAAATACAAAACTAAAACCATGTTATAAATAACTAGAGAATTACAGCTTCTTAAAAAGTGAAATATTGGTAAATATCATCTAAGCACAGACTAAAATTAGTGTAGCAACCCTGCTAACTATGAGGAATGAGGACCTGGGGGACTGGTTACTGAGACCTAAGTCACCACTGGCATGTCACATGACCACTCTAGTGACTGCTGCTTATCCCAGTTTTCAGTAATGAGGACAAGGCAGGTGGAGGGCCTCTGCTTTTGGTGACCACAACATAGAGAACCTTGATCACGTCTCTAGGAAAAGGGCTGGGGCTTGGAACACCAGTGGAGTGATTAGGCCAGCGCCTAATCCTGAGTTTACCTCTAGCAGTCTTAACACTGCTTCTTATTAGATCAAAGGCATGGAGATCCCAGTAATGAAAGTTTCCAAGGAAATTCTTTACTCTGGGGGAGCACCAAAGGGTTGAGTAGGAGTTGATAACTGAGTAGACCAATTTCTATGGAAGTACAGATTAAAAATATTCAGAAAAGGGAGCCAGGGAGATAGTTCAGTGGAATAAGTGCTTGGCTTGGCAAGCACAAGGTCCTGAGTTCAATCACTGGTACCACAAAAAAAAAAAAAAAAAAAAAATCAGAAAAAAGAAAAAAGATGGTATATACACTGTATCTTTTCTTATTCTTTACTAAACAGTATGGCAGTATAAGTATATACATTGTATCAAGTATCATAAGGCATCTATTTCTTTGCCCTTTTTATGTATTTTAGTACAGGGACTATGGGGTCTTACTACACACTTTGGACTCATAGTGCTCCTCCTGTTTTTCAGCTCCCCAAGTGCTGGGATTACCAGGCATGCACCACTATGCCCAGCATGAATTGTGCCTCAGTGCACTCTGGGGAAGAGGCAGGTACTACAGGCCTGGGATTGAACCCCAGTTGCTGTGCCTGCCTAAGCTGGTGCTTTAGTCTGCTGAGCTATCTGGCTGGCCCTTATAAGGAATCTAGAGATGATTTTTTTTTTTAATTTAGGGAAGGGTCTACAAGATGTTCAGGGTCTCATTGCTAGATGGGACTCATAGTAATTCACTTGTTTGCAACCTCCCAAGAGCTGCAATTATAGGCACTTGTCACCACGCCCAATCTTAATTGCTGTCTCAGTGTGCCCAGGGGTGGAGCCAGCATGGCAGGCCCAGGGATCAAACCTCTGGCCCATGCACCTACTTGCAGGTGCTTTAGTCTGCTGAGCTATTTGGCTGGCCCTCACAGATAATTTAAAGATACAGGCAGATGTACATAAGGTTGTATGACATTTTATCTAACAGATTTGATAGTTTTTTTTTTCTTTTGAGACAAAGTCTTGCTATGTAATCTAGGCTGACCACAAATGCATGGTGCTGCCCCTGCCTCAGCAGCCTAAGTGCTTGTATTACAGGCGTGCATCACCGCACACATCCTGAGATTCTGGTAACCACCAGGGCCCTGACACGAATTCTCTCACTGATACTGAGAAATAATTGCAAATGCATATTTTTTTAAAGTACTACATTATATCATTCATATATATTATATTCCAGCCCAAATCTATTTTCCAAGGATCAATATCTTTTAGTCTACAAACCCTAAGAGGCTCCCAATTAAGACCAGAATTGCAAGATAAGAATACCAGAGAATATAAAAATCCTCCTTAGGAGTGGGCTTAGTACATTCAGTCTATTTCAAAGAAGGTTAATAACACAAAGTCCTGAAACTTTTTCTCTAAACATAGGACTCCAGATCAACTATGCAACATCTATTTTCCATCATGTATGTGGAGGAAGTGATAGCAAGTGAGTATTAAGATGCAGTAGACAAAATGTCCTATGATGAACAAATTATAGATACTCCTGCATGGAATCAAGAAAGCACTATAGCCACAAGTTTACTAATGCAAAAATGTTCCTGAGATAAATTATTATGAAGTAATAAGGTATTAAAGGGCCAGCGAGATAGCTCAGCGGTCTAAAGCGCCTGCTTAGGCAAGCTTAGGCAACCTCCGGCACCACGGTGCAGCCTCCCAGGATAGGCTGAACCAGCTCTAACATAAAAATAAATAATAAAGTTTATTAGAAAAAAAAAGTAAGGTATTAAAGTCGACTCAAAGCCCGTGCTGTTCCAACCACACCAGTATTTTTTCAATGCATTTGGTAAGACCTCAGGGCTTTGAGGAAGTGTTCCAAAGGAAACGAGAGGCAAGTGTTGATATCTGGACCTGTCAGCCAGCACTGCTGGTTTGTTTTTGTTTTTGTTTTTTAGGGAAAGGTCTACAGGGTATTCAGGGTCTCAGTAGTAGATTGGATCCATAGTGATCCTCCTGTTTATAGCCTTGGAAGAGCTGGGATTACAGGCGCGTGCCACCATGCCCAGTCTCAATTACCATCTCAGTGCACCCCAGGGGGCAGGGCTGGCATGGCAGACCCAGGGATTGAATGCTTGGCCTCTGCACCTGCTTGAAGGCTCTTTAATCCACTGAGCTATTTGGCTGGTCCTTATTATTTATTTATTTATTTATTTAGAGACAGGATCTCACTATGTAATTCAGGTTGGCCCCCTCACTATTTGTACCCCAGAATCATAGAACCCTTCTGAATTCTGGGAGTACAGGCATGTGCCACCATATCCAGCAGTGACTGTGTAAATAGGTCAATCTTACTCCTGACGTTCTGCGGTTATTAATCAATTATCCGTGGACACTCCTACTTGTCAGGATTCAAATCCTTATCCAGAAAACCCAGATGGGAAAAGGATTAGAACATTGGTGATCTGCTGAGTTGAAACATTTGACAACTACGAGCTCAGTCATAATAACACAGAGAAGTGCTCCACAGTTGCCCTCAGAGTGCTAAGTTCAGCAATGTAGAGTATGTGAGGCCAAGGAGCTCTCTCCAGAGTCCTCAGTGTATAGCTGTACCATATGCAAGACACCTTGGCCCCCTACTTGAAGGGACTAGTCTCCTTCTGGCCAAAGTTCAAACTGCTTTCCATTTTATGTATATATATATATATATATATATATATATATATATATATATATGTGTGTGTGTGTGTGTGTGTGTGTGTGTGTGTGTGTGTGTGTGCTTTAAAGGCTTCTATTCTACCATCTGGTTAAGAAGGCCTGTGTATTTTTTCAAGGAAATAGGGAGATGTAGCGCTACACTGCTGGAAAAGACCAAAAACCAGCATCACCAACAGGGCCTGGCCCCGACTGCCCATGATCTCTGGCCTTCTGGGCTAACAGTACTATCCAGTACTTTTTAAAAATTGGGCTCTGGGACTTAGTACAGTTCTAAAAATGGGGCAAATGAAATGTTGTCTAGAACAAAAAGAGGCAAAATAAATATCTGGTCATGTTTTCCTGATTGGTGTAATGGCCAATTTGGTATGCCTACATGACTAGTCCTACCTCTTTTTTGTCTTCCTCTTTCAGGCCAACATTCACTTGAGTGCAGGATTCTGGTTTGTTTAGATATTCTCTTTTATTTCATGGCAATCATTTCTTACATGATGTTCATAATTAAGTCTTTAAAACACCAAAAAGAAGATTGTAAAGGCCTATACAGTCAAATAAATCCAATTAAGCCATCTTAATGACAAAATTTGTACCTTGTAGTTTTGACTGTATTGTTCTTATCTCGTCAGTTTGCTTTTCATTGATCAAACGAAGGTTCTGATTCTCCAATTCTAGCTAAAAGGACACAGTGATATTCTTTTATGCAGAGATAACATTCAAAAATGTACTAATAAGCTATAATAGTTATAAAATGTTAATGAAAGTATTCCATGTGCAAGTAAAATATTAAAATTGATAAGAAAATAGATGAATTTATCAGCATAGGCTATGAACTTCTAAATAATTATGGCCTCAAAACTTACTTTTCTAGAACTAAGAATTTTAAATGCTTTCACTCTAGGATTTTTTTAAGTGTGAAAGTATTTTTAACCAAAGTATTTCAGCATTTAATCTCTGCCCCTTAAATACTGACCATATTAATTTTATGGTATGTACATATATGCTCTATGATTATTTAAAATTAACCAGTTAGAACTGAAACGAACTAATTAGAATGAGTCTACTTATACTGACCATTATGAGTTTTATTTTAGATATGCAATGAGTATTTAAACAGAAACTACCTATCTCAAGTTTATCAAGCAAGCAACACCACACGCTAATCAGAATGTTTTGATTCACAGGGCATTATCATATTCTTTGATGACTTATCTAATGAAAACAAGTAAAAAATTTAAAAAGGCCAAAATACACAACAAATAAATACCTCATTTAATTTTACTGTTACCCATTCTTTGATTTTAGCTGCTTTCTCTTCTATTATTTTAGCTTCTTGTATTCTTATTTGTTTCTGAAATAAAATTAGCAGCTTGTTTAGTTCAAACATTAGCTCAGTGATCTACAAATTTTATATTCTAAATATGCAAAGCAAGCCTACTTAAAACCTGTTTCTAAATTAGCACAGCTACTTCCAGATTATGAAACAGATTTTTAATAGGGAAAAATTATCAGGAAGATGCAATAAGAAACAAGAAAGGTATACGCAGGTATCAGTAGTGTATCGGCTTCTCTCTCTCTGGATGACCGTATACTGACATCAAACACTGGCTACGTCAACAAATCATTTCTACAGCAGAGAGTAGGGTCAGCCACATGTAGGAGAGAAGAATAAGAAGTGCTCAGGACTGTGACTGCTTTGTCTCTCAAACAGTAGTTTTCATTTTGTTTTTATACTTATTTATTTATTTTTATAGTACCAGGGATTGAATTCAGGACCTTGTGCTTATGCCGCTGAGCAAGCTCCCTGGCCCTCAAACAGTAGTTTTTATTTTATTTTATTTTTATTTATTTATTTTTTGGCTTTTTGAGACAGGGTCTTGCTATGCAGTTCAGGCTGGCCTTGAGCTCACTTTTATAGCCCAGGCTGGTTTTGAATTCATAGTGATCCTCCTGCCTCAGCCTCCCAAGAGCTGGGATTACAGGCGTGTGCTACCACGCCCAGCTAAACAGTAGTTTTTAAAAGCCCAGCAAATATCAACAGTGACAAACTCCAGCTCTGTTTACCAGCCGTAAAATCTGGTGATGGTCATAGTGACTTTTTTTTTTTTTAAATGAACAATGTAGGGCTGGGAATATGGCTCAATAGTAGAGCACTTGTCTAGTATGCACAAGGCCCTAGGTGCAATACTCAGCACCACAAAGAAAAAAAAAAAAAAAAAGAACAATGTATATTTAGCAAAATTTCAGATCATCAAGTTCAAATGATGTTAACTACTTAAGTAAAGAACCATAGCACTTTTTTTTTTTTTTTTTTTTTTTTTTTTTTGAGACAAGGTCTTGATGTGCAGTTCAGTATGGCCTTGTGTTTACTGACATTTGTGTAGCTCCCAGGCTGGTCATGAACTCGCAGAGATCCTCCTGTCTCAACCTCCCAAGTGCTAAGATTACAGGCATGTGCCACCACTCCCAGTTCCAAGACCACAAGGCATGTAGGACAGGGGATCAAACTGCAGTCCTTGGACTTTCCAGTCCCAATAATACAATTTTTTGTAATAAAATTTAAAATGAAATATTCTACTGGATCTCAGTCAGGTGGTATAAAATAATGAACATAATCTAAGCAGAAAGATTTATATTGAACATAAATATCCTATAAACATCTCCAAAATAAAGCAAAGATTTGTTGCATTTTACAGACACTGATGTCTGCTGATGAACTGAATCTTTCCAATACAAACATTCCTTTTAAACTCTGAAGCTGATTGCACCACCTCCTGTCTAGTGTGCCTCCAACGAGTAACAGCAGGCCATGGTCTCTGTCCTGGAGATCATCTTCTCACACAGTAGACAGGACAGGCGACATGGCCCAGGAGACAGAGACAGCTCAGGGAGGATGATGCTCAGACCATGGGGACGGGAGAGGGGTCCCAGTGACCGTGTCTGATATACATCAGGGTAGAGGCTGCTTGAGGATGACTCTCAAGTAGCATCAGCAATGAAAAGGACAGTGGCAGCTACTCTGGCCTTTACTGTAAGGAGGAGCAAGTGGGTGAACATGCATGACAGTGTCCAGCAGGTGCCTGGCCAGATCAGAACTCTATGGTAACCCATTACCAGTCTCCTAAAATGTAAGTTAAAAATCTATTTTATAGCTGTTCTGATTTTTAACTTTCATAGAGTGAAAAAAAGAGATACTTGCAAAAGTTAATTAATTTTAAAGTTTAAATATTAAGTAGCAGCATCCTAACCAAAAAGTGTTACACAGCCTGGAACCACCCTAGACTTAAAATGCTGTTTTACACAGACCTCTCACCAACACATGAGGTGAGGCCCAGTGAGTTGACTAGATAAGTGTATTTCTCCTCCAGATCTAGAAATTAAGGCTCTATATTTTTATTCTTTGTGTTTTTGGAAAAATGGGTGCACATATTTGGAAGACTTTTTTTTTTTTTTTTTTGTGGGATCAGGCTTTGAACTCACAACCTTGCACTTGCCAGGCAAGTACTTGTGCCACAGAGCTATCTCCCAGCCCCTTTGGAAGACTTTTGTGATTAAATTTTTCCTAACCTGCTCTTCAAGTTGCAGTTCCAAGTTCTGAATGATGTCATCTTTTTCCTGTATTAGAGACTCCAGATCTTGACACTTTTTATACAACCTTGTTTCTGATTCACTGGTTTGAATGTTAGCTGCTTTTAGTTTCTCTTCCATAACTTGAACCTAAATTCAGAGGATAAAATATTAAAATTGTGCCCATACTTATCACACTATTAGGCTCAGAATTTTATTCCTAAAAGGTATTATCATAAAAGGAAAACATTGACAATTAATGTGTTTAATAATTGTAAAATCTAAAGACATTTTGCCAGACAGTACTAATTTTGAGGCACATAAAGACACATAGTAATATTTCAGTAATCTCTGTGAAGTAACATATTTACCAGAGCAGCAATTACATGTACTATTTGTATAGAAACAGAAAGTTCCTAGCCATCATCATTCTCATATTTTAAACAAGATTGTGAGTGATATGAAATCATAAAGTGAATGGTGAGACAGGATTCAAAGCATATAGGCCACAGAGATAGCTCAGTGGTCTAAACACCGGCTTAGGCAAGCACAAGGATTGGAGTTTGATCCCCCAGGCTGTACTGGCTCTGCTCTGGACATGCCAAGCTGGTCACCAGACCAGGCATGGTGGCACACACCTGTACTCCCAGTGTTGGGGAGGCTGAAACAGGAGGAGGATCACTATGAATCCGAGCTGTGTAGTGAGACCCTGTATCAAATACATTAATTTTTTTTAAAAGGTTCAAACTGTATAACTGGGTATAATAATACATTTGGAGGAAAAATTGAATTTGGATTGAAAAGAAATGTTAAATCAAAAAGAAAAAAGAAATAAAAGAAACTTAAAGCCCTAAATGACAGAATCATGAAAACAAAAATGAGTCTAGATATAGCTAGAACACATTTAATGAAGGCTAATTAATTCTTTCACTTAATAAATATTCACTGAGTGCTTTCCAAGTGCCAAGACCCTTTCACATCCTGGGTCCAAAATGTCTGTCTGCATAGCAGCTATATTCTAGGGCTGGGAGATAGCTCAGTAGTCTAAGTGCCTGTCTGGCAAGCACAAGGACCCAAGTTCAATTCCCAGTACCTCATGCAAAGCCAGGACCATGCTGGCCCCAAAACCACGTGTGGTGGCACAAGCCTGTAATCCTAGGGCTGGGGAGGCTGAGACAGGAGGATCACTGCAAGTCTGAACTGCATAGCAAGACTCTGTATCCAATAAATAAAATAAAATAAAAATTTTAAAAGAGGAAGTTACATTCTAGTGGGAAAGAGAGATAAACACAATAAACTTGTAAACATCATACAGTGAACTACACAACTGATAAGAATAATGGGAATGTGGCCGAATGTTGTCTAAGGTAGTTCGGCTCTCTCAATCTTCCACCACTTTCAAGCACGTGAAACCTTAGAAGGGTATAACTGTAAACTATGTTTGCTGGCCTACATTGAGTACTTAAGTAAGTGAAATTTAGACTTTGCTGCCACCACCTATGTATCATTTTGTACATCCCAATCTGACCCTGGACTGTAAATACTCTATAGAGGACTGGAAGCCTCACCAGAGACATTACAAGACAGTCTAAGTATGAGTCGTGTTAGGTGACAGTAAGAAAGAAAACTACTGGGGACTGTGACAGTATTAAAAGGTTTATTCTCTGCATTCCAAGCAGGCAAGAATTTAATTTCAGCAATATCTCAGATTATGGGCCAAAATAATATAATATGAAAGAAATTAGAGATGACAGTTAAAATGAAAAATCCAAAACTATTAAAAATGCTTTTGATGGGCCGGGGAAATAGCTCCCTGGCACAAGTGCCTGCCTGGCAAATGCAAGGTCATGAGTTTGAACCCCAATCCTGCCAAAAAAAAAAAAAAAAAAAAAAAATTGTAAAACTGCTTTTAAAAAATCAAAGTGAACCCTGAAAGTTCCAAATATTTGACTAATAACAATTTTCATAGAAAAGGTGTGAAGGTTGGTTTGCTTTATTATTTTTAACCATAATTACGAGGTTTCATCTGTGGGCTCACTGTGTAAATGTAAATTTAGTTGAGATGCCAAACTGCTCTACCTAACAGTACCTATAAGGCTGGAAACTATGAAAATAAAAGCAGGTCAAGAAATAAGAAAAGCAAGTGTTTCCACTATTCAGATGATAATTTCAGTTACTTTAGATTTAAGTTCTTTAACATAATACAGTGAGCTTTTTGCATGATCTGACGGACAGGTCTGCGTCAGAGATTTTTCATAAAAACCAGCCCATCTGGAGCAGAAAGCGAGACAAGAAATACTATGGTTCAATCTTAAGACACTGTTTCCATTACACAAGAGGTTATTCCGAAGTTGTGAAAGTAGGGACAGGCTGGACCTCAAGCCCACAATGGTATTCTCCTCTGAGCAGAAGTTTTATTACCCAGAATAAAAGAAAATCATACATAACTAAGAATAGAAATAATTATTATCAGACCTTCACTTATAGTGTCCTTATATTCAGAGCAAGCCACCCCGTCAACACTGAATTGCCCGTAAAATTGTCCTATGTCACTTAAAAAAGGTCTGTAGTCCTGGACAACTATGAGTTGGAACTATTCTACTCTGAAAAAAAAAAAAAAAATTGTTCAACTTAAAAGCAGTTCTTACTTTATGAATGAATACTACAAAGCTCCTTGGATGTATCTTCCCATCACAAAACTTAAAACTTACTATTATCCTTAGATAAATAACTTTTCTGGGTGAGAAAAATATTGGTGAGTGTGTAAAAATGTAGAAAAAGCGATCACGAAGTTGTGACAGGTAGCTTACACACCACCTAGTTTGGTTATAAGCAACTGTCAGAGGACTCACCAGCCTTCCTTGGTAAACTGTACAAATAAGCGGGATATAGAAAAGCTAAGAGGCTTACAGAAAACAAAAACAAGTAGCCTTTAAAAAATATCCCACCTCTGGGAGTGGTGGTGCATGCCTGTAATCCCAGCACTTGGGAGGCTGAGGCAGGAGGATCAGTGTGAGTTCGAGACCAGCCTGGGATACAAAAGTGAGCTCAAGGCCAGCTTGAACTGCATTGTAAAACCCTGTCTCAAAAAGACAAAAAAAAAAAAAAAAAAATCCCACCACAAGCACACAAAAAATAGCCTAATTCTTTTTCCATTCATGTAATGTGACCCATACAAAATTTTAGCTACTCAGAGACTGACCGATAATAAACACCTATTGATTCAAATTAGTTTAAATAAACTCTTGCAATTATCTACACATGAATACCCTCTAGTGTGGAGCACACCAAGTTTAGAGGCTACTTTTCTCCTTCACTTCTCAGGGAATCTCTGCTCACACCCACTGAGCATGCTCCTCAGCCATTTTCTGCAACACTTCATGATCCAGAGGTCCCTGAATCCTTGGTCACTAAATGGTTTACCCAGTAGACTTCAGATGCTCAGATCCTGCATATTCCAAAGAAAAGACTGACCCTCAGTGGACTTTTAAAAGGCAACTTTAGAGTCCTCAGACTATCTTGACTGACAATGCTACCTTTTGTGTACCTGAAGGTATCAGAAAATGTGCACGACAGTGGATGCCTATTTTCATTGACACGGAGTGCTGGTCTACACTGTAGTTTACAGTGCTACATGACTGACCCCCAGTGAAAATCCTGGACCCCAAAGCTCAGATAATCTGCATTTGTCAGTGCTTCATATCGTAAGGAAACAAGTACCTGGTTTCCTCTGGAGCCTTTTCTTTTGTTGATTTTAATCTGCATCTCTTCACTGTAATAAACCATAAGCAGGAACCAGCTCTCTGGGTCCTGTGAATCTTTCTAACAAATCATTAAATTTGAGAGTAGTTTTGAAATCTTCAACAGTTTCCAGGACTGTTTCCCATTAACTCATCCCTCCTGGAAAAGCAACAGCTACAAATATTACTCCTATGTAATTGTGTCTATTGCTATTTTCTTCTTCCTATTACTCATCTCATCCCTCCCTCTTCCACTATATGTAATATTTTATTTTATTTGTATTTTAGGAAAGGGTCTACAGCATGTTCAAGGTCTCACCAGTAGGTTGGAGTCCTAGTAATCTGCCTGTTAAAAGCCTCCCAAGAGCTGGGATTACAGGTGTGCGCCATCACAACCAGTCTCAATTGCTGTCTCAGCACGCCCGGGGGGCAGGGCCAGAATGACAGGCCCAGGGATCGAATCCCCGGCCCCTACGCTTGCCTGCAGGTGCTTCCATCTGCAGAGCTATTTGGACAGCTCTTCCACTGTAAGTAATAAAGGGGTAAATGTACTTTCTTTTTTGTGTGGTACTGGTGGTCAAACCCAGGATTTCTTAAAAATGTGCCTGTGGACAAAACAAGAGTCTCTGTTTGCTCTCAAGATAAAATTCAAGAACAGTTAAAATGACAGAATGTAGAGAAGGGCTGACAATAACCCTATTTGATCAAAACAATACTTACATTGGTAGAGGCATAAAAAAATTAACTAAAATTATACTCTACCTGTTGAAAAGCTTTTTCTGCTTGACGCTCAGCATCAATAACTTGCCTCTCAAGCTGCTGCATCTGTAACATGAAGGAAAATATAAAAAATATGGAAATTCATATTTCTCTCTTGGAACAACACTTTAAATCTTCCAATATTATCAGTTTTTACAGAATATTTACTGGAAACGAGCTACATACAATGAACACATTAAAGGAACAAGCTGGGGTACCAGCTTTCAGGAGGCTAGGGTAGAAGAACACTGAGTCTGAGGCCAACATGGGCCACACGGTGAGTTCAAGAACAGCCTGAACTACATAGCAAAACTCTGTCTCAAAAATCAAACAAATAAACATTGATGAAATGAAAATGCTGAAGTTTTGGTACTTTGAAAACAACGTAATATTCATTAATGAATTCATTCATTAATTATTCATTCATTAATAATCCAGTTATATAGAAAGGTTTCCTAAAGCTGTAATCTTTTTTTTTTTTTTTTTTTTTTTTTGCCTTTTTTGAAACAGGGTCTCACTGTGCAGTTCAGGCTGGCTTTGAGCTCACTTTTGTAACCCAGGCTGGTCTCAAACTCGCAGCGATCCTCCTGCCTCAGCCTCCCAAGTGCTGGGATTACAGGTGTGAGCCACCATGCCTGGCATAAAGCTGTAATCTTTAATGTAATCTTTAAGTTAAACAAATGATTCTGTGGTTAACTGCACAGTGGAAAGTGGACACACAAATTTCAAAGCAGCTGTATCAGAATCCTTATCTATGTCTTTAGTCACAAAAGGGCAGCACTTTACTTGCAAAATTCCTGAAAAGCAATATTATTGTCTCTATCTACAACTTCTCCACCCCAAATATGGTACTGGTAGCAAGTCAAAATCTAGTTTGTTTGAATTCACTAAGGAAGACTTATTACAAGAACATTACAGATTCCTCAGAACCCATTAATTACAAGTTGAAATCTGCGCTCAAAAGTCAGGATTCATTGGTGTCTTAAGACTTGGCTCACAGAGACCTACCGAGTGGCTAGAGGTATCCACAATGTAGGACCTGCTAGAATCAATGAGTGGACAAACTTGTAATCTAAACTATTGACCTGTATGTCTTTCTTGACCCTAACTTGTTCCCAGTCTTTTCAGTATTCGGGTTACCGTTTTCAGTGGAAGCCAGAAAACACCTTTGTAGTAGTCAGAATGTTAGCCTAATGTATATTATAAATAATGGTGAGCAGTCGTCCCAATAAATAGTTTTGTATTCCTTTAAAAAAAGTTACGCTATTATTAGGGAAGTGGTGTGTTATGGTTTATGTCTAGTTGTCTTCCCAAAGCCTCATGAGTCATGGGGCAGGGACTTCTAGAGCTTGAGACTTGATCCATGACCCCTGGGATTATGTGTTTTAGTACTGATGGGATTATGTGTTTTAGTACTGATGGTCTGAGTACTGCTGGGAATTATAGGTATGGCCTGAAGCCGATAGGCTAAGGCAGAGAGCCTGATGTACTTTAAAGAGAGACAGAGAGACAGACTCGCGCTGTTGCTCTCTGCGCCCTTGATTGGTCGGTTGCCTCTGTCACGACTGGATGCTCTCTGCCCTGCTCCTGGCCCATTCAGCCTTGGGCCAGCTGAATATGGACTGAAACCTCCAGTAACTGTGAGCTAATAAGCCTTTCCTTCCTTCATTCTGAGTGTCAGGTATTTGTCCCAGCAACGAGAGAAGAATAACTAACACATGGTCTTTCTTTCTTTCTTTCTTTCTTTCTTTCTTTCTGTCTGTCTGTCTGTCTGTCTGTCTGTCTGTCTGTCTGTCTATTTTTTTATGGCTGCCTCAGCCTGCCCTGGGGGTGGGGCTGGCACAGCATGTGGTGCCATGGATTGAACCATGGTCACTGTGGTTGCCCAAGCTTTCCTAAGCAGGCACTTTAGACCACTGAGCCATCTCGCCAGCCCATGTATTTTCATAAACTCCACAGGTGAAATATTTCAGTCAACACTAGGGATTATTACATTCAGACTGATATGAAAAGAATAACAGATGAGACTTTCTTTAAAAATGTATTTGGTAAAGGGTCTACAGGGTCTTCAAGATCTCATTTCCTAAATCAGGATAGTAGTGACCCTCCTGTTTTCAGCCTTTCAAGGGCTGGGATTCCAGGCGCCCACCACCTCGCTCTCATCGTGCTCCAGGGGCTGGGTCATGGCCTGCCAGGGACCAAACCCTCACCACACCTGCGTTCAGCCTAAGCAGGAGCTTTAGTCTGCTGAGCTATATGGCTGGCCCAGAAGAGGCTCTTTTTGACACTACACCTACAGACACACAAATGCCAACGTGAATATTATAAGTAAAAATGTTAGAGCCTTTACAGGTTCAATGCCAATTAACACAGAGAATGTGTACCAAATGTTGAATACACCAGCCAAGAAGTAAAATTCAGTTTCAATTCTTTTTTCTCAGAGTTGTGGCCATTTTTGCAGCCATCTGCGACCAGATCCGGCCTCCCTTTCGCTTTTGCGGGCTGGCAGTCGGCGTCCTGAACTTCTAGGACACCTCCAGCCCGGGACTGACCCGATGCCTGGCCAGCCCCGCCCCGCCCCGCCCCCGGCCAGCCCCTGCCCCGCCCCTTTCCCACACCACCGAGAAGCGGCCTCCTGCGGCTAGAGCGGCCCGGCTGGCCGGAGAGGCTGCGGTTGCCCAGGTTTCTTTAGGTCCGTGCGCCTCGCTGTCGTTTGAGAAATGGTTTCCGCTAGTGCGGCGCCTTTTCTTAAAGGTATGTTAATTGGGAGCATTTCCTGGGCTTTGGTAACTATGTTTAGCCAAATCTATATGCGACCCGGAATTCGAACTCGAGACCACAGACACCATCACCTCCGACCACCTATCGCAAGAGAGCTCTTCAATATTTCACAAGTGACACGTACGGAACTCGGCGAAAGTCTACGCGTTTTGTGTATCATCCTCAGAGAGCCCGGAGATGCGAGTTACTGGACTATGCTAAGGGAGACTTGGCCCAAACACTGTGACCAAGCGGAGGTCTACGGTGCTAAAAGCGATAATTTGTTCAGTATAAAAAGAAATGATCAGTGGGAACACATGAGGGAAACTTACAAAGATGTCTTTGAAAAGCACGGCGACAACTTCAAGTGGTTCTTTCTTGCACTTCCCACCACATTTGCTGTCATTGAAAATTTAAAGTACTTTCTGCTAACAAAGGATGCCTCACAACCTTTCTACGTGGGCCACACCATTAGGTCTGGAGACCTGGAATATGTGTCTGTAGAAGGAGGAATTGTCTTAAGTGTCGAGTCGCTGAGGAGGTTTCACAGGCTTCTCAATAAGTACGAAATATGTGCAAATCGAAGTGTGTTTCCGAACTTATCTTTCGATAAGCAGTTGGCAATCTGCCTGAAGTATGCCGGTGTTTTTGCAGAAAATGCAGAGGATTACGAAGGGAAAGATATATTTAATACAAAACCAATTGCAGATCTTATTCAAGAGGCAATGAGTAATAATTCGCAGCAAATAGTACAAGGCTGCTGCTCTGATCTAGCTATTACTTTTAATGGACTGACTCCCCAAAAGATGGAGGTGATGATGTACGGCGTCTACCGGCTAAGGGCATTTGGACATCATTTCAGTGACACACTGGTTTTCTTGCCTCCAAATGGTTCAGAAAACGACTGAGGGATGGCAAATGTAGGTCAGTGCTGTTGAAGGACACCTGAAAGGTGACTGGTCCAAATCAATGTGTTGTAAATACAAAATGCACACTTCAATAATACATAACCATTTCCTAGTAGGAAAGTGTAAAAAATCTGGAGTCTGGAGTAATTTTTATATTGACTCCACATTGCAATATTTTTGATAGTTTGCATTAATGATTAAAATTAATCTGCTTCTTTTTCATTTTCATATGTCCATTAGCAAAAGCTAAATTACACAGGTAGCTCTCACACTATGTTTCAATTGAATAATAAAGATTTGTTATTACATATAGCAACTGAACTGTAAAACGACAGTACTTTTTAATAGACAATATCTTGTGGGGATCTAGAGTCTGTAAGAAGTTTTGAATAGGTCTAGTCTGGCTTGAGCAACTTAGATCTTGTTTCAAAAATTATATTATTATTATTATTATTATTATTATTATTATTATTATTATTATTATTTTGTAAAGAGGCTGAGGATGTAGCTTGGTGCAAAAGCCCTGGAATCAATCTCTAGTACCAAAAGGAGGACAAAGCGGGGTGAGGGGGAGAAAAAGAGAGAGAGGAGAGAGAGAAAGGAGAGAGGTCTTATTTATTTATTTTTTATTTATTTAGCGGAACCAGGGATTGAACTCACACCCTTGTGCTTGCCAGGCAAGTGTTTATTCTACTGAGCTATCTCCCCAACTTCCAAAATAGGTATTTCTTAAGCATTCTCTGGACCTTATATTATTAATTTTTGTAAAACACTTCAAGAGTTTAATAAGCAATATCGCTTAAAAGCATTTTAAGCCCTTGCATAGGCAGGGCACTATACAGGAGCAGTAGGATGAGCACTGTGTCCCTTGGATGTCCCTAGGGTATTCCTTGTACTAGCAGATGCCTGCCATGGCAGCATCCTTCCACCACTGGCAATATGCGGACAGCTGTCACCTTTACATTCTTAACGATGTTTTGTAGTCCTGGAACCCAGTACCACTTCTGGGTTGCATCTGCCAGGAAAAACATAAAAACCCTAGTGAAAGAAATGGTTTTGTTATCTTGGTTTTTTAAAAATAACTGCAAGTATCTTGTCTGATTTCTCCTTCTGAATATTTGGTTACTAACCATAACAGGAAGGGTAGAAGTCTGATTTACTGTTACAAGATAAAGATAAGGTATCTTGCTCCATTGCAGGCACTCCATACATTATAAACTATCAATAAATGATGAAGCTCCCTGCCATCTGCACAGCACCATGCATACATGAGCAGTACCATTATTTTTACCACTGCCAAATAACTTTATTTCTGATCCTTCAGCACTTCTTTAAAAACTATCTTTCCAGTGACATATGTTTCTGGAAGGAATCGTGTGTGAAATATCTTGCACCTATCAGTCACTCAATAAAATTCTAAAAACTGCCAGCTATAATGGCCCAAACCTGTAATCTTAGCTATTCAAGAACTTGACTGTAAATTCAAGGCTATCCTGAGCAACCTTGTGAAATCCAGTCTCAAAATCTCAAAGAAGAGTCAAGGACCATAACTCAGAGACATAGTCTGGTAGAGCCCCAGAAAGTTCTGCACTGTTCAGTGACCTTAATATTTCTGTTATTTTAAAATAGCTTCACACAGAGAGAGATACAGAGACAGAGACAGAGACAGAGACAGAGAGAGAGAGAGAGAATTTCTACAAATAGGACCTTAATAAGCAAGGCTATACACAGTATATATATTTTTTGTCGTTGTTGTTGTTATTATTATTGTTGTTGTTGTTGGAACCAGCAAACAGGATAAATTTGTTGCTGGGCATGAAAATTATGTTTGTGGCTTAGACGTCAGATACCTTCCCCAAAGATTTAAATGTTTAAAAGACTGCAAGAGTGTTACGCACATTAGTGCTTGCTTTTAGGCAGTGGGGCCTGGCAGGAAAAGGTGGGTTATTGGGGATGTAATACTGAAGGGTGTAACTCCTTCCCTGGCTCTTCCACTTTTCTGCTTCCTGACCACTGTTATGGTTTGTGTCTAGCTGTCCCTCCAAGCCTTATGTAGTCGTGGGGCAGCTTCTGAAGTTTGTGATTGATACTTTTTTTTTTTTTTCTTTTTGGTGTGACTAGGGTTTGAACTCATGACCTTGCACTTGCCAGGCACTTGTACCACAGAGCTATCTCCCAGACCTCTATGATTGATTCTTGCTCTAGTGCTGGGATTGAGGTGTGAATGCTACACTTTAGCCCTGGGGTGGGGAATCTGCATTGCAATGTAAGGAAGGGAGAGAGCCTAGCCAGCTGACAGAGCTGCTGCCTCTCCCTTTGTTTTTTGCCCCAGTCATAAACAGTTGTTCTATTCCATGTGTCACTCTGCCTTGGAGCCAGCTGAGTATGGACTGAAACCTCCACTAACTGTGAGCTCCATAAGCCTTTGCTTCCTTAATTCTGGGTATTGGATAGAAGAATAACTCAGACAACCACCATGAGCTGAGCAGTTCTCCTCTGCCAGAATTTGCACCTCACCATTTCTGCCTTGGAGCCACCAAAACACACTCTATGAGACAACATAAACATCTCTTCCTCTAAGTTGTGCCAGCTATAATGTTTCAGTGATGAGAATGTGACTAAGATTGATTTTGGTACCAATGAGGTGGGGTTGTTGCTGTGATTTCTGACCATGTGGTTCAGAAGCCCTTGGAGGTTTTTTGAGAGGGTCTGGAAAGGTTTGGAGACAACTGTGAGAGGCTCTAAAACACTGTGAGCTGAGCTTCATGGGAGATTCTGGTCAGAGCTCAGAACACCAGAATGGATAAGCATTCAGGAAAGACCATATATTATATTCAGACAGCATTAAATGCAGACAGTGAAGGCCAGGCTCAAGAGGTTTCAGCTGGGAAAGTAGGCCTTTGGCTGCTGGACTCAAAGCTGTATCTGTTGTGTTCTGGCACAAAACTTGTCTATATGTTGCCAGTGTCCTGAAATTTTATGGGAGATTTATTTATTTATTTATTTATTTAGTCTTTTTGAGACAGGGTCTCTCTATGCAGTTGAGGCTGGCCTTGAGCTCACTTTTGTAGCCCAGGCTGGTCTCGAACTCACACCAATCCTCCTGCCTCAGCCTCCCAAGTGCTGGGATTACAGGCATGAGCCACCACGCCCGGCTTTACTAAGCTATCTTAAAAAAAGAATTTCAAATGCTTAGATTAAGTGTCCCATCTCAAGTTTTAGACAAAAATATAGCATTTTATTTATGGGTCACTTATAATGAAGTAACAAATTCAAAACTTCACTTCATTTATTTCTATAAAAGTGCCCTTGGTAGCGCAATGGAGTCTGCTTCTGAGTTTGGGTCACAGCAGTGTCACACGTTATCCTCAACCATCCTGGAAGAGCTATGAGTACAGTGTATAACGACTTGTTTAACGAACACTGCACAGTTTAGGACCTTCCAACTCATTGGTGCATTCAGCAATTTCCAACCAAGTGCCATATTCCTCTTTCTCATTGTTTTCCCTTCATAGCCCATGAAAGTTCCTATCGCCCAACGTTTTTAGAATTTGGGTAATAAATATTATCTCCAATAATTCTAAAAGTGACATTTAAATTAGCTTGTGAGGGTCATTGTTAGTATATGTACTATTTCTATTGCACACTGTGCAACCTGGGGTGACCCGACAGAGAAAGTAGGGAGGATGTAATTTAAATAGATTCTCTCTGGCACTGTGTTAGACTGCTGCGCAAAAGCATATGCCTGGCTGCTCCAGCCTAAGGTCTCCTGACTCCTTAAATTATTCCTAGACTGCCTCAGGGAATTGCACTTAGGAAAGGAAGGCCAAGCAGCAGCCAGATGCCAGAGGCCAGGCAGCCTCAGGTAAAGGCAGCAGCATTCGCTTATGTGGGCCATACTCATGCCCAAGTGAAATCTTTTCATATTTTTCTTCTTTTCCTTTTCACTGAAAATCTAACTCGAAAGAAACATTTCACTTTGACTTAAAGGGAAGCTTTCATATCTTTCTCTCTGACTCATAAAAGTAGCTAGTAACACTGTAAAGTAGGAAAACTACTTAAATCTCAGCTTCCCAGAAGAGTTTATATTTGGCATGCTAAGGATATTTCCAACACCATTCCTTAAATTCCTCTAAAGACCTCTCCCACTTACAGCAGCACTTGCCCAAGACTTCAATAAGGCCTTTTTCTTCACAAGTTGCAATATTCTAAGTTACTTGGAAATTGAAATGGAAAAACAAATTAGGTGCAAAAATCATTTATCTTTAAAATCTCAGGTATTCTACCACCATCTTCAAAATATATGACCTATATAGTATTGAAATCCATCTGTAATTACAAAAATACTCTGAAATAGTTCATGCTTTTTCTTCCATATGTTTCCTATCAGTCAGTAGCCACATCATCTCCTCATACAGCTAATCAGTGTGTCCATTAGAACACAGAGCACGCAGGGCATGCGAGAGGCCTTGAGTTTGATCTGTCCCACTGAAGAAAAAGAAGAGTAATAATGAGTCAATTCTATGTGCCTGGTACTGCGTTAGTTGTATCCCAAATCTGAAAGAATTAAGACTTAAGAGTAATTCTGCTATTTGTCAACTGTGTAATGATTTAATACTGGACATATAAATCAATTACCCTCAACCTGAATGGTAATTTTAAATTGGAGATGATAGTATCTACTTCATAGCATTGCAATGGCGTTTAAACTAGCTAACAGCTGTAGTAACGCTTGGGAACCATATTGAGATTTAGGCTTCATTGCCTACGGCCACTGGCAGTAAAACAGAACTGGGAACTAGAATTGTTAAAGGGAAAAGAAGTTGGCCAGAATCCTTGGCAAACAGCTAAAGAATTAAATTAGTATTCTCTCAAGAATCTTCAACCTTGGGGCTCCATCCATGCCAGGAGAAGCACTCTAAGAAGAAGCCCTGGAGCACACTAGTTGTAACACAGACCCAAAGGTTGCAGATGAGATTAGACTCGCCTCAGGAATGCAACACTTGACTGGCTCTTAGGAACAATGCAATAGGTTTGCTTAGAAGAGCATATAATGTTATATAAATTGTTATTACCACACACACATATTCATATACATGCAATAATGCACATGCAGAGACTAAATTATGTATCTTTTATGGCTGAATAGAAGACAGGATCAATGAGTGGGCACATATAGCAGAAAAAGCAAAGAGGTTAACAATGAAACAAGGTTACAAAGGCTACATAGGGTAATAGCTAATCAACTATTAGATTAGCATTAGAGATGAAATGCCTGGCTTCAAATCATGGCGGTACCACCTTCTAGTATGAATTAAGACAACTGAAATAACTTTCCTGTGTCTAAATTTGATCTTTTGTAAATATGAGTACTAGTACCTCATAAGAGATGATTGGAAGAGCCAGGTGTGGTGGTGCACACCTGCAATCCCAGCACTCAGACAGGAGGATCACCATGAGTTAGGGCCACGCTAGGCTACCCAGTGAGTTCAATGCTAGTGTGAGTTACACCGTGAGACTCTGTCTCCAAAAAAAAATCAAATGACTGTGGGAAGAATTAACAAGTTAATATAGAATATATAACTTGTTATATGTTAATTTGCATCATCTCCTGGCATATACCTAGCATCAGTTTCCTAATTTATAAAATGGGATCCACAAAAATTATTTCACAGGGGCCCAGCAGGATGGCTTAGTGGTCTAAAGTGCCTGCTTAGGAAAGCTTAGGTGGCTTCAGGGACCACAGTTTGAACCCCGGCACCACATGCTGTGCCAGCCCTGCCCTCAGGGCAGGCTGAGCTGGCCATAAAAAGAAATAAATAAACAAACAAAAGTTCTGAAACAACAACAAAAAAAATAAAATAAAAAATTCTTTAAAAAATTATTTCACAAGCTGTTAAACATATTAAATAAATGATACCTATAGAGTTTAACACATAATAAAATTAATATTAGGAATTTTTCTTAAAACACAGGTGGATACCAAAAGGAATTTTCAAAAGTATTTCATAATGAAATGCAACAGGAAATACCCACTTTCCAATATGTAAAATGCATCTGAATAACTCCACCTCTCAGAACAGTCAAAGGATTTGTAGAGACACAAAATACAGAAAGAAAAAAGAAACTATAACTAAAATAGCAATATTCCTATTGATATCACTTTTACAGAAAACATTAAATTAAATGGCACAGGGCCCGGCGGGATGGCTCAATGGTCTAAAGCGCCTGCTTAGGAAAACTTGGGTGGCTTCAGGGACCGCAGTTCAATCCCTGGCACCACATACTGCATCAGCCCTGCCCTAGGGGCAGGCTGAGCCGGCCATAAAAATGAGTGAATAAACAAATAAAGGTTCTGAAACAAGAAAATAAATAAATAAATTAATTAATTAATTAATTAAATGGCACATATATTGAAATTTTTTACAGTTACTATTTTACTTACAAAGAAAATCCTTTTATAATAATAAAAAAAATGGACACAGAAAGGAACTTGCTGCAGCATGCTTTCTCAAGATCAGGACAAATGGGGTCCCAAGATTTAAAGGTCAACAAACTAGAATCCAAAGAAGTATCACTTCTGTTTAATCTGTAAGAAAACTAAGAGCGTACAGAAATCAAGGAAAACATGGAAATGCTGAGAAGAAGGCTGCACTCAATAGTGTCAACCAGTGAGAGGCTCGGGCAACTGGACAGTGTCCAGGAGGCTCAGCAACAAGGGCAGGCTGGATGGACCCAGGCACCATCACGGTCTGAGGGGCGGGGGCTGCAGAAAATACTTAATAGATCACGATACGCCACAGAAAGGATTTTCACAGAGAAAAGACAAAGATGAGTCAGAACTGTGAGGGAGGACGAGCTTCCACTACTTGAAAATATTTAAAGTGGGACTTTTTTTGTCAAGGTAGTCATAATTTTATTATCATATCAATAAATACTGTATAGTGCAGTGGGGGTTCATTCCACAAGGCCAAAAACGTAAGGATAACCTTAGTCTTCCCATATAAAAGATATTCAAGTACAAACATTTATGATGATGAAAATGAAGGTTTAAATGGAATGATGTTTTCATTAGATTTTGTGAAAATACTTCTAAGAGATTCTTGGCTAACAATGAAAGGAAGATATAAAACCTTTTTTTGATATGCAGTATGTGTACCAATGTCCATTCCAAAAGGATTATACAGACTTGAACTCAAGAAACCAACTGCAGCTGCGGAGACGACTCATTGGCAAAAGCACCTGCCTGGCAGGGTCCTGAGTTCAATCTCCAGTCCAAAAAGAAACAAACAAACAAACCACCTGGAAATTCTCTTGATCATTTCTGAATGACCATAAATATTCATCCAACCATCTAGACACCACTGTCTGAAAGTGTAATGGGAACATCACGTGTCACCTAAAATTATCTATTGCACATATTAAAAACTAAAAAGTAGGTACAATTAATTTGAATACTGTCTACTTAACCCAACATCCAAAGTCTGTTTGTTCATTTCTAACCCAATGTCCAAGGTATCTATTATCAACATAGTCAATGTAAAATTTATGCTAAGTCTTTGAAATCCCATGTGTGTTTAAATTTGCCACGTATTTCAATTTGAAGTCAGTTGTCAAAGGCCACCTGTGGTTAGTGGCTACTATATCGGCAGCACAGATCTTGAATCCAAGTTTCCTGTAATTAGAAATATGGTTTGTCTTACTCAGATATGGAACTCTGATACTAAAAATCATATGGGACACATACCTAGCCCTCAACAACATTCAACATTTGTTGAATGAATAAACGAACAAACAAAATTATTGGTATTTTATAATTATTTGCAAAATCATAATTCCTGTGACATAAAATTCTAATTATAGGACCTGGGATATAGCTTTCAGTGACACAAGTGCCTGCCAGGTGAATGCAAAGTCTGGAGTTCAATTCCTGGCTGAAAAAGAAATTCTAATTACATTGCTTAGAACTATTAAGAGAAGCAAGGCCAGGAATAGTGGAGCACACCTATAATTCCAGCACTCAGAGGCTGTTGCAAGAGGATTAACATGAGTTTGAGGCCAGCCTAGGTTATACAGTGAGTTCAAGACCAAGCTGGAGTACAGAGCAAGAACCTGTCTCAAAATAAACCGGGAGTGGGGTGTGGTGGCGCATGCCTGTAATCCCAGCACTTGGGAAGCTGTTGCAGGAGGATCAGTGAGAGTTCAAGACCAGCCTGGGCTACAAAAGTGAGCTCAAGGCCAGCCTGAACTGCATAGCGAGACCCTGTCTCAAAAAGAAAAAAAAAAATGAATAAATAAGAATAAAAATAAACCAATACAGAGGCATAAAATTATAGTAAACACAATTATAGCCTGTTTAGTGATATACAGTCAATCAGAACAAATTCTTACATAGTGCATAATTTTCAGATACATTATAAATGTATTTTACCATTTAGGGAATTTCCTTCCATATTCTTTTTTAAATGATAACCTTAAACATGTAATAGCTTTAAATAGCATTAATTTCCTTAAATTACAGTTTGTCTCTCCGTAACAAATGAACTTCCACGTTCATCAAATATAGTTTCCATGTATTGTATCAGCATTTGCAAACAAATGTTTTTATCCTACAGGCTAATCCTCCCTAATACTAGTGAAAGAATATGCCAAATACAGCTTCAAATACATTTGGCAAGATGTGGAATTATACAATTATTTCATTTTCTGGTGGTACTATGAATTGAACCCAGGGTCTTTACACACACACACACACACACACACACACACACACACACACACGTGCACGCGCATGCGCACGCGCGCGCGTGCATAAACTTCCAAATTTTTGAAACAGTGTCTCTGCCTGGGCTCCAAGCTGCAATCCTCTGGCCTCTGCTTCCCAGAGTGGCGAAATTACAGGCATGTGCCACCCTATCCGGCAAATTACACTATTGTTTTCAAGATGCTTGAGCCTCCAAAGCACCGAGAGGACAGGAACAAAAGCTTACCTTCTCTGCTAGGAGCTCTCTTATCTTGCTTGCTTGAACTCTAAATTTCATGAGCTGAGATTCCAGAGCTACGCATCGTTCCTTCCAATCTACTGGTCCATCTGTCTCAGAAAGCTCGGCCATGTTTATTCTAAGAAGAAAGCATTTAACAGCACACTGCGTTAGCATTTAAGAAGTTCATTAATTTTCCCAGCACATACGTTATATAGTGTATGTTGCAATCACCATCCAATAATATTCAAAAACAAGTTTTAAATTCTAAAATACATTCCAACCCTTGTTACAGTTTATGAGCTTAATGGAAGATCAGAGGCCAGGATGGGAGCCCTTCTGCATGGATACTTAAGTTTTTTAGGCCTCAGTTTACCCAATCCAGAAAGAAAGGGATGCTGAGTACCACGAAATGCTCTTCCTCAGAGGTATGCCATGAGAACAAATGAAATGCTGCTGTTTCTAACAAAACTTAGACAGTACAGCAGCACGGCACAAAAACCAATTGTTATTTTAATGCTGCTGAACAGTAATATTTTTCTTAAATCTATCAACTCATAACTTTACCATACTCTTAAATGTACAGAAGTCTCGCAGTTTTATTCAAATAGTAGCATGATAAACTAAAGAAACAGAAGAGTACTATAGTGGTGGTTTAGATTTGTACTATAATTTAGTAGTAATTTTTTACTTAGCATTACACTAAATTTGTCAGGTTCAAGGTAAGTCTTTCAAGCCCGAAGTCCTGTGGAGCATCTAAAGAGGTACTACCCTGACAGGTTGGCACAACTTTTATTGGCGTAAGAGAAAACATACAATTATGAAATTTGTAATCATCTACTGAAGCAAATCTGGAATCGGTATCTTCCATGATATTACCTTTCCATTGGGAGATTATCTCAAGGAGAAATACTAGAAGGAAAAGGACAAAGGCGAGGGACCTGGTTTTGAAATTCTATATTATTTGACTTTGGACCCTGTGCTTGCCAGGCAAGCGCTTAGTCTACTGAGCTATTTCCCCGGCCCAGAGCGGGTACATACTGTACACACACACTGCACCTTGATCTTTTTTACTTTGCCTTCTCCTCACCCCTTCCATCTCACCTTTCTGAATTGCTCTTGCTATGAACTGATAAAATTTGCTTTAGGAATGGATCTTCTTCATGAGCCAAGCCCTGGTCATGGCGAACTTGACAGGAAACTCAGAACTGTGAATGGCACTACAGTTAAAGTGCATTATTCTATTATTTTGTTTTACAATCATATAACTAAGGGGCCAGCAAGATAGCTTAGCTGACTAAGCACCTATGTAGGCAAGCACAGGGATGGAGGTTCAATCCCCGGTAGCACCTGCATGCCAGGCAAGCTCTGCCCCCGGCACACTGAGCCAGCCACTGAGTCCAGGCATGGTGGTGCACCCCTGTAATCCCAGAGCTGGGGAGACTGAAAACAGGAGGATCACTACAAGTCTGAGCTATGTAGTGAGACCCTGTACCAAATACAACATATATATGTTTATTTTTATATAACTAAGTTTATTTAGTGTAACAACCCAACTCCCTAAACCTATATGAATTTTTAAAAAACCACATATTGCTAAAAATGTAGAAAAAGATTTTCCTACAATAAACATTATTGTGCTTATGTCAGTTGTCACATCAATACTGAACTGGCACAATGTCATAATAATTTAGAAATAAGTAAGATGAGTTGATTCACAAAGGCTGCAATTTTTTCTTTTTTAGAATTTTATTTATTTTATTTATTTATTTATTTTTCTTGTTTCAGAATTTTTGTTTATTCACTCATTTTTACGGCTGGCTCAGCCCGCCCCAAGGGCAGGGCTGGCGCAGCACGTGGTGCCGGGGATCGAACCGCGGTCCCCGAAGCTGCCCAAGCTTTCCCAAGAAGGCGCTTTAGACCACTGAGCCATCCTGCCGGGCCCCAGGCTGCAATTTTTATTAAGAGTATTATTATAGCTAGCTTCCAGACATCCCCAACTTAAATTTACGTATAAATTATATAAGAAGCCACTGGTCATTTCAATGATACACACACACACACACACAATTTGACAAAACTCAATATCCCTTTATAACAAAAAGATTTAATACATTAGCAATGTTGGGAAATTTTCTCAACCTAATAAGGATATGTACAAAAAGCCAAGCAACTAATGTCATAATTACTGGTCAATGGCTTATGATTTTTACACTAAAACCAGGAATAAGACAAGGATGTCTGATCTTACTATTGTACTGAACACTGTATTAGAGATTCTAGCCAGGGCAAGAAAATGGAAAAGGAACCAGATTGGATAAGAAGTGAAAACTTTCTATTTTCATCTGAAATAATTATGTATAAAAGTTCTAAAGAATCCATAAAATGACATCAGATCTATTGAATTTAGTGAGCTTTTAGGAAACCAGATCAATATAGGAAAATCAGTTGCTCTATACTAAAAACCCCTAGACCACAATATTGCATTTACAATAGCATCAAAATGAACAAGAAGGTCCAACCAGATGACTCAGTGCATTAAAGCACCTGTTTAGGATTCGATCCCCACCATGCCATGTCAGCCCTGCCCCCTGGGGCATGCTGATATGGCCATTGAGACTGGGTGTGGTGGCACATGCCTGTAATCCCAGCACTTGAGGGGCTGAAAACAGGATCACTATGAGTCAGATCTGTGTAGTAAGACTTTGTATTAAGTATATATGCATATATATGATACTTATGAATAAATTTAACAAAAACAAATGTAAAACTTGTATTGTGAAAACTTGCAAACTGAATTGGAAAATATTAGGGGGTCTAAATAAATGGAAGAAACAGTATACTATGGATTGGAAGACTATTTGCAAACAAATAAACATAACTCAATCACAACAAAAATTCTCACAGAATATTTTGCAGAAATTGACAAATTCAGGTTGGGAATCTAGCTCAGTGGCACAGTGCCCCCCTGACAAGCACAAGGTCCTAAGTTCAATTCCCAGTACCAAAAAAAAAACAAGTTTACCCTACAGTTCACTTGCAAATTCAAAGCACCAGAATAGCCAAAACAATCCTGAAAAGTTTGAGAACTCAAATGCTCGAATTTCTAAACTTACTACAAGGCCACAGTCCTCAAATATAAGGATAGATCAATGGACTAGAATTGAGTTGAAAAACAAAACCTCACATTTATAGTCAATTGATTTTTTGGCAAGGGTATGGGGGAAAGAATTGTATTTTCAACAAATGATACAGGGACAACTGGATGCCCACATGCAAGTGAAGGTACCCTACCTCATGCCATATACACAGAGCTGGGTATGGTGGCACAGGTCCAGTAATTCAGCACTTGAGGGGCAGAGGAAAGACGATAGTTTGGAGTCTGAAGCCAGCCTAGGTTACATAGTGAGATGAAGGCCAAGATGCACTACAATACATCATGAGATGTGGTCTAAAAAAATAAAAAAAAACCAGCAAAATAAAATAAAAATAAAACATTCTCAAAAAAGTGTAAAAATAACCTACAAAACGGAGGAAAAGGTTTGCAAACCATGTATCTGACAAGGAATTTGTTTCCAATATATGTAAAGAACTCATAAAACTCAATCAATAAAGGCAATTACAGGCTGAGGAGATAGCTCAGGGGCACAAGTGCCTGCCTGGCAAATGCAAGGTCCTGAGTTTGATCCTCAGTCCCCCCTCCTCCAAAAAAAAGGCAATTAATAAATGGGCAGAGCATCTAAATAGACACTTCTCCAAAGGAGACAATATACAACCAATAATCACATGAAAAGAAGTTCAACATCATTATCTGTAAGAAAAGTGAAACATCAATTCAAAATGACATTCCACTCTCATATCAAACAGGATAAGTATAATAAAATGGAAAAATACATTAACAAGTACTGATAAAAATGTGGATAGGGCCCGGCAGGATGGCTCAGTGGTCTAAAGCACCTGCTTAGGAAAGCTTAGGCGGCTGCAGGGACCACGGTTTGATCCCCAGCACCACATGCTGTTTCAGCCCTGCCCTCAGGGCAGGCTGAGCCGGCCATAAAAATAAATAAATAAACAAACAAAAGTTCTGAAACAAGAAAAAAAACAATAAATAAAAAAATTAAATTAATTTTTTTAAAATGTGGATAAACTGGAATCCTGACACATTGCTAATGGGATTGTAAACTTGTTGGAGCTGCTATATGAACAATTTAACAGTTCCTCAAAAGTTTAAACATAAAGTTACTGTAGGCTCCGGAAAACCCAATGCTAAGAATATATGTGAGAGAAATGAATACACTGTCCACAGCAAATCTTGTATACAAATATCCATAACACACAACATTCACAACAGCCACAAAAGAGGCAATATTCCAAGTACCTACCATCAGATGAATGGATAAACAATGGGTAATAATGTGACATATCCAGCATATTGTTTAACCATAATTGTTCAACCATAAAATAAAGTACTATCACATGCTACAATAATACATGAGCCTTGGAAACATATTTCAAGCCAAAGAACCCACACATGAAAGCCACATATTATATGATCCTGTCTATATAAAATGTATAGAATAGGCAAATCCAAAAAAGAAAGAAAACAAGTTAGCAGTCTCCAGAGGTTTTGAGAGAACAAAGACAGTAATAATGGTAAAATGTTTGTAATCCCATCACTGTAGAAGGCTGAGGCAGAAAGATTAAAAGTTCAAGTCCCACCTGGGCAATTTAGCTAGAATTTGTGTGAAAATTTAAAAAATAAATAAAGGCAGAAAGATTAAAAGTTCAAGTCCCACCTGGGCTATTTAGCTAGAATTTGTGTGAAAATTTTAAAAATAAATAAATTAGTAATAATAATAATAATAATAATAATAATAATAATAATGGCAAAAAGGCCTGGAGAGATAAATTAGCCTAACAGCTCTGGGTTCTATCCTTAGGGAAGGTGGTAGAGAGGCAATGGACATAGAGTTTCTTTCAGGGATAATGAAAATATTCTGGAATTAGTAGTGACGGTTGAGGATATGCTAAAAATCACTGAATCATATACTTCAAGGGTACTTGCAGAATGTACTACAAATAATGAAACTATGCATATTAAAAGGGTAGGAAGAAGAGAAAGGATGCTCTCTGTGTCCTTTTTTGTTTTTTATCTTAACCACAAGAATCATTTTGTATTCTCCACTCTCTCCCAAGATGCTTGCTTCAATTCCAGTGTCTCTGTCCAACTCAACTGTCAAGTCTTTTTGTGTTTTTGTTGTTGTTGTTGTTTTTCAGGACTGGGGTTAGAACTCATGACCTTGCACTTGCCAGGCAGGCATGTGTGCCATGGAGCTATCTCCCCACCCCCTACTTGTCAAGTTTTTGAGAACCATCCCAAAGGGAACCTGGAGGCCCCAGCACAGGCAAACACCACAAGCAACTCTGGCAGCCAAGCTGAGTGTGAGGCAAATATTCCCTAATCATGGACAGGGAGGGCTGGGGAGATAGCTTGCCAGTCTAAGCACTGGCCTGGCAAGCACTTAATCCAAGATGACGGACGTACTCAAATTGAACTCGGCTCTCAAACTCTCCCAGGCATTGGGCCAGGACCGGCAGATTTAATTTTTTTTTTTTTTTTTTTTCCGGGACTGGGGTTCAAACTCATGACCTTGCACTTGCCAGTCAGGCACTTGTGCCACAGAGCTATCTCCCCAGCCCTGGCAGATTTAATTGACAGTTACCGATCACCTAAAACTTTCCTAGGTGGGCTTCTGTTTGACTATGATCCTATCACACATAGTTGAAGCCTGTCATATTCTAACAATAAGTTAAATTTCTCAAATAAATAAGTAAAATTAAAAGGGTTCCCAGATTTAGTCATCCCATTATGTGTGATTATCTCTGCAAAAAATTTCACCATTAATTCAGACATGATCAAATAACCTCAAATATATGAAATATAATGCACATATCTTACCTAAGTACTTTGTTATTGGAATGACATAATAATACAGATACACCTATGTCTTTAGTTATGCCAATTGTGTGTTTTATAGTGAACTAGTAAAGCCTTAAGAATGTTATGAAATCAGTATTTAACATCTGCAGTCTCTATTAGTTGGGTTATACACCTGATTTCATTTCATTAAGGTCAGGTAGTTAACAGGCTGAAAGTAAGTATTGCGTCTGAAGACCATCTTGGGTAGTTAAAAATTTTAACTTTGCACATTGACCGCGACCCTTCTGCACTCCCCTCTCCCCACATTATAGTGCTCTTCAACTTGGGGAACTATAATCAAGTCCTAAATAAAAACATCCAGAATTTTTGAATATGACAGTGATCTACCTTCTTTGCAGGGAACAGAAGAAAAGTCTTGGTTTCTCAAATACCTCGAATAACTTTTGGAAATATTTACTCACACAAAATAAACTGTTTACGACTGTGGAGTGAATGCTCTTTTTTTTTTTCCTCAATCTCTGACTTCCTGTTTCTCTTCCAAATCCCAAAAAGGAAAGAAGTGAAAGAATTCTACCCGGTTGAATGAGGTCTACCCGGTTGAAGTTCTGGGTTAGTCTTTCATGTTCTCAAATTCTCTTCTCTTAAAGAACAAATTAACTAGACCACCAGGTAACTGTCTTTTCGCCCCTAAGACGGAAAAGTCTTTAACCAGGGCAGCACACGCCTTGTTTAAGGAACCTTCCCACCACCACCTAAACCCGCTTTGGCCACTCTTGCCCCGACCAGACTGCACCCCTGGGGACGCACTGAGGCGCAGGCCGGGCTTGCAAAGACTGCAATTTTCACAAAGAAAGCGGCGACCTGCAGGTAGCCAGCAGTGGCGCCTCTACGGAGCAAACGGCTCCACTTGTCTCCCCACAGCGCCGGTGCGCGGCTCAAGGGGTCTTCTGAGCAGGGTCCGCTACGCCGGCACCCCACAGCGCGCAGCAGAGGGAGGTCACCTCGGGGCACCGACGCTCCGACTGCTCGGAGTGCAGAAACCGCTCTGTAAACTTTAGAGAAGTTGCGCCCCGGAGATTGCAGTGGGGCTCTACAGAAGTCGGGCCGCGCCGCAGCATCCCCGACCGGCGGGGCCTCGGGGCCTCGAGGACGCGGGAGCCGCCAGCGCCCTGAGCTCCCGCAGCTGGCCTGGGGCTTCACGCATAACGTCACAGGAGCCCCGGGGACGTGGGGTCGTGGGGACGTAGAGCCGCGCCCCCGCCCGCCCCACCCGCTCCGCGGCGACCCCCAGACCCAGAGGAGGGGCGACTGCCAGAGAGCGAGGTGCTGGAAATGCGGGGTCGCGGTCAGCTCCAGGCCCCTCCCACCTGCCTACCTCTGCGTGGGCCCAAAGTCCCCGCGGTGCCTGGCCGGGGCTCCTAGCTCTCAGGGTTCTCACTCGGACCCCGAGTGGGCGGGGAGGGGCGGGGCGGGACCGCCCCTTCCCAGGACTGGCAGCAGGAATAGCCAATGAAAAGTCCATACCAACCACCGGGCGTCACTACAGGGAACGACTGTAACTTTGGCTCCTCCCCATCTCCCACTCCCAGAGCCGGTTTTGTGTAGAGGGGTCACCCCCTGCTTTCCCACACTTAGACTTAGAGCCGGTCGCAAACGTGCGTCGCCCTTTTTCCCCTCTCCTTCTATTGGACTGTCCGCCTTCCCCCTTGATTGGCCTTCCTTTGCCAATCCCTCCATCCTATGGGGTAGATGTCCTCAAGTTTGGTTTTGAGGCACACTTAGTCAAAGATCTTCATTGGCTTCTTTTTGCTTCAGTTATCAAAATAGAGTCCCTAGAATGGTGTTCAAGGCCTCCAGCCCACTTGGTCAGGTTGATTTTTCACACACTGGAGACGTGGGCTATATACTTACCCACTGCCAGGAAGCCCTTCCAGAGCATTCGCCTACCACTAGTTACCTCACTGTCCTCTGGCCACCCTCTAAGACACACCTCAAAAGACTCTTTAGGTCACTGTTTCTATGTCCCCGCTTGGCAGAAATCTCATTTCTGGTCTTCCCTCTTGGCACTTACTTTTTAGATATTAGGTGCCACACTAGAGCTTTCCATTAGATTAGCATTTGAAGGCAAAGTGTACTGCATAAATAGACCAATGAGGGCCGGCAAGATAGCTCAGCAGACTAAGCGTCTGCTTAGGCAATCACAGGGACCGGGGTTTGATCCCAGAGCCACATGCTGTGCAGGCCCGCCCCCAGCCACCAAGACCTGGCATGACGGTGCACACTTGTAATCCCAGCAATGGAGAAGCTGAAAACGGATCATTAAGACTCCAATCTGCTTAGTGAGACCTTGTACCAACCATATAAAAAGGTAGATGAATGATACTTTAAATCCAGCTAGCTTTCACATCTCAAGCTGGGCGTAGAAAGGCCTCTCCTGGGAAAAGTCAGAGACAAAGAGAAGGACAGACCCTGAATGTTATGGCTAGTCCTTCCCCGGGTCACCAAGCAAGGTCAAGGTGCCCTCTATGACTCACAGGTGGCCGACAGAGAGTATCAGAAGACTTTTTCCATTGCAGAGTTTTTAAGCTTGTCCTACATAGATTAAAATGCAAGACAGATTTATAAAGTTCCTTAGAAGGAAGGCAGTAAGTGAAAACTACTAAAAGGCCAGCAAGGGAGCATCAGGCTTCCATATTTCTTCCAGATGAGCACTAACTTTGGATTGGATCCCAGACTACCCCCACACATCGAATTCCTCTTGCCTTCTGTGGGAGCTGATGATCCATATCATATGAAAAATTGTCTCCAAACAGCTTTGGCAAACAAGTCAGCTGGACTGGTCTTATTTTACAGAGCAGGCAGGAGTTAAATAAACAAGAGTTTAAGTAACTTGCATAATTTAACACAGCAAGTCAGTAGAGACCAAGCAGGAGAAAGAAAGAATGCCAAAATAGAATCACTTCCGTTTGTGAGTCAGAAATACTAAATAGATCAAGAGAACCAAGTGAATAAAATTACTCATGAAAAGCAGCTTTTAAACTCGGTCGCCACCCTCTCAAAGCTCAGCCAACATTTACTTACTGTCACCTTTTTCTAAAAACATGACAAACTGAATTTGCTTGGCTGGAAAGAAAAAAGTAGACCAACATGCTGTGCTTAAAAAAAAAAAAAGTACTAAAAGAAAAAACTGTACTAAAGGTACACAGCACTATAAAATATTATTCAGTGATAAAAAATGAAATACTAATATATGTTCCACACTGTGTAAGCCTTGGAAAAATTATGCTAAGTGAAAGGAGCCTGTCACAAGAAAAAACATATTTGTATGATTCCATTCATATAAAATGTCCTACATAGGCCAATCCTCAGAGGCAGAAATGCTAGGGCCCAGAGGATGTGAGTGACAGCCAAGAGGAGTGAGGCCACTTTTTGGAGTAATAAAAACATTCTAAAATGTGTGGAGAGGGTTGGACAACTCTGAGAATGTGCTAATATCCATGGATATATACGACTTAATGAGTGAATTACATGTTAAACTTATTAATAAATTGACTTTGAAAACTGTCTACTGAATGCTATGTTTTTATGTTAGGTAGCCGCAGATAGCCAATCTCCCTGGGTGTATTTGCCTCAGCTGCAGTATTCTATTTGTAATTATTTGCCTGTTAGTCCCCTCAGTGCACCATGAAGGTCGACGTCCTGTCTGGTTTTGCTCTTTAATATACCTGGCACATAGTAGATACACACTAAATACTTGTTGAATGAATGAGCAAAGGTGGCAAGGGATGCAATTTTTTTGAGTCTTATGACATTCCAGAGATTGTACTAAAGTGTGACGAATTACAAGAGTGAGCAAAATATATTCCTGTCAGACAGTCTGCCTTTATGGAGTTGCGGTCAAGGAAGAAAGCTGCAATTTCACTGAACAGTTGCACATATAAAGAAAGAACTGCATTTTAATTAAGTACTCTGAAGGAAAAGCACCAGTATTATGTAACTACATGATTAGGCCTAGGCTCAGGAATCAAGGAGGGCTCCTCTGAACATGTGAGCTGGTATCTGAAAGAATTAACTGGCGATGAGCAGGGGGATGATGGGAAGGGCAACTGTCAATATATTCCAGTGTTTCAGCAACCTTGGCGAAAGGTTAAAAGGAGTTGGGCTCGGTTTGATTCCACTGAGCTAAATGAAGTACAACCCTCATGCGCTTGATGGGTACTAGAACCTCTGGGGGGGGGGCTTTGAAATCCAGCAGATGTACAGGGGAAGCAGCCTGAGAGCTAAGGTGAGGAGGAAAGGTCAGATGGAACAAGGAAATGAGGAGACGAGGGAGGGCTGGGAGCCGGACAGAGGAGAGCTAGTGTCTCGCTGGAGAGGCAGGGTCCTCCTCAGGCCAGCCTCGAGCAACAAGAAATAACTTAGCATCAACATTTTTTTTTAATTTTTATTTTTTTCTTGTTTCAGAACCTTTGTTTGTTTATTCATTCATTTTTATGGCCGGCTCAGCTCCCCCACCCCACCCATCCAGGGCAGGGCTGGCATGGCATGTGGTGCCGGGGATCGAACCGCAGTCCCTGAAGCCACCCAAGCTTTCCCAAGCAGGCGCTTTAGACCACTGAGCCATCCCGCCAGGCCCATAGCATCAACATTTTGAATTAACAGTTAAAATGGAAAAGTAACGACTTTTCCCTTATGTAACCAAATTTGTACGGTAGAACTTATACCTGTGAACTTCAGTGATCTACTTCTTTACTATATCCTCAAGTCACAAAAACTTTTATTTTATGTAATTCCTTTTTCTTGAGACAGGATCTTGCTATGTAGTCTCAGCTGGCCTTGAGCTTGCTGTGTAGCCCAGGCAGACCTCAGACTTCTATGGATCCTCTTACTTCAGCCTCCCAAATGCTATGGTAACCGGTATGCACTACACACATCCGGCTCATAGAATCATTTACAAAAGTGTTTTGCTGCCATTTTTGTTTTACAATATTTTGTTTCCTGGAAATAAGCACAATGTAAACATTTGCACCAAAGAATATAAAAAAATACACAGAAGAAAGAAAAATACTAAAGTTATCTACAACCCTTCATTCATAAAAAGATTATTTTCAGTCTTTTTTTTTTTTTTTCTTTTTCTATACCCAAATTGTATTTTCCTTCCACATGTGGGATTATACCGAAGTCACTGATTTGGGGGAGTGGGACCATGGATTGAACCAAGAAAAGCTCCCAGGTTTTTGTTTGTTTGTTTGTTTGTTTTTGCTTTTTAAATGATGTCTCACTGTCTTGCCCAGGCTAGCATCAAACTGTTGGGCTCAGGCCACCCTTCTGCCTCAGCCTTCAGGGTACCTAGGACTACAGGTCTGAACGACATGCCTGCTTAAAATCTGTTTTTATTTAACCAGATTTGTGTTGTTCTTTGAAAATCTTATTCTCTAGCGCTCTAGTATCTGCTTCTGCTCAGTTGGCATTTTGAGTGTTTCTCTATAAAAGGAGAACTGTGGGAGAAAGAATGATACCAAACTAATACATTGACATTTAAGTCAGCTTCAAGGACTGAAGAGTTCAAAGGTCCCTACAGACCAGCTTGGAATCTTCTTGGATCTCACTGACCAGCTTTATAAGGACTGCTCCTCCAGCCTGTGCTCCTGTCTCCCTGACAACTAGTCTGTTTCTTTTCATCTGCACCAAATTGCAAGGTTTTCTCCAGCTCTGGATTAAGAACAATTGGCCTTCGGCCAAACTCCAGAGACACAGCATAAGTACCTTCCTTACCAGTCAGAGGGTTCTTATGGCGTTTTCTCCATATAAAACTGAGCCTTTTCCAGGCTACTACCTGCCTCCTCCATGTTTTTTATTTATTTGATAATACACACTCTCAGCTTTTCTAACTGGTATGATCTTACCAAGCAAAATTAGCAATGCCATAGCCAATTTGGGGAAATTTTGACATGAACAAGATCGTTCACTTAAGAAGTATATCAGAACAAAAGAATGAAGAGACCTTCAAGGAGATTATTCATCTTGCTTGTCTGAAAGAGGAAAACTTTTGTTGAACCCAGGAAACAACTCCTCCTTCATTTTTGTACTTAGGAGGTTAATAAGATCTGACATTTTAATTGCATAGCTTGATAAAATTGTCAGGGACTCAAATTATGTGGAAAGCAACTTCCTGTCGCTCCCGTGTGTGTGTGTGTGTGTGTGTGTGTGTGTGTGTGTGTGTGTGAGTGTGAGTGTAAAATTTATTTTAAAAATTTCAAAAATTATATGAATAAAACTGTATTCAGCTAAATGAAATTATAATGAATGCTTAAAGTGTTTATGACAGGTTCTTGGCACAGAAGAGAAACAGGCAGAAGGAAAAAAAGAAAGGGGCTTTATTTTCTTTGAGGACATAGAGAGAATTTGGGGAGGTCAAGGAATTCTCTGAACTGGATACAGAGAGGCTGTGGCTTTTATGGCCTTTGTTGGGGGTGGTGGGTGGAAGGGTATGTTCAGATGTACCTGAGGGAGCTGATTGGGGCCTTCCCTGAGGCAGCGGGAGGGTGAAAGGAAATTATGTCTTGTGCTGAGCTGGAGAAGGGGGAAGGTGTTTTTCTGTTTTGTTTTGTTTTGTACTGTTTTTGTCTTTTTGAGACAGGGTCTCACTATGCAGTTCAGGCTGGCCTTGAGCTCACTTTTGTAGCCCAGGCTGGTCTTGAACTCACACTGATATTCCTGCCTCAGCCTCCCAAATGCTGTGATTATAGGTGTGTGCCACCATCAGCCTGTGGTCACCATCAGATGACCATCATGATGGCTTTAGTGATTTGTACTAGGGCTAGAACCTATCAGCATAATTTTAGGAGCCCCTTACAATGTTACAAATGCTCCTTACAAAGTTACAAAGATATGCTTGAAAAGATATGCTTTCAAGAATGCTTGAAAAGGAAACAGATATAAAATAGACACAAATTTTATTTATTTAAAAAGTTACAATTTATGAAGATAGTATCTCAGTTACTCTTCTCTTGTTTCTGGGATAAATACCCAACTTCCGAAATGAAGGAAGGTTTATTGAGCTCATAGTTACTAGAGGGTGTAGTCCATACTTGGTTAATTCCAAAGCAGAGTGGCACAGGGCAGAGAGCATCCAGTTTATGGTGGCAGAACAGCAACAATGGCCACCATGAGAGAAGCAGGCTGGATGTAACACAGCCATAATCCAAGCAGTACTAAAACCCATAATCCCAGCCTTGGATTACCCATAATGCTAGTGGATCATGAGTTAATCTCAAACTCTAGAAGTTTCCACCTCATGACTGCATGAGGCTGTAGGGGGACAACTGGATGCAAACTATAACAGGTGGTCAATTTAATACCTATCATTTTATTTATCATATGTTTTTTATGTTAAAATTATAAAGGCTTCAGGGCCAGTGAGATAGCTCAGCAGACTAAGTGCCTGCTTAGGCAAGCACAGGGACCAGGATTCAATCCCCGGTACCACATGCTGGGCCAGCCCTGCCCCCAGGCATGCAGAACCAGCCACTGAGTGTGGCTGTGGTGGTGCATGCCTGTAATCCCAGCACTGCAGAGGCTGAAAATAGGAGGATCACTATGAGTCTGAGCTGCATTGTAAGACTCTGTACCAAATATATGTTTATTTATTTATTTTTTTAAAATTTAATTTAATTTTTCCGGGACCAGGGTTCAAACTTAAGACCTTGCACTTGCCAGGCAGGCACTTGTGCCATACAGCTGCCCCAAATATATTTTTAAAATTTTAAAAATTATAAGGGCTTCAAATTAATCTTAATTCTATATTCATATATCTTATATATGATGAAATATATAAATATAAAGGTCTACTAACAAGTCTTTTACCACAAACTATTACGTGAATAATATAGAAAAGGTAGAAATTAATATTTGGATTTTTCTTTTTTTTCTTTTTCTTTCTTTTTTTTCTTTTGCGGAACCAGGGATTGAATTCAGGTCCTTGTGTTTGCCAGGCAAGTGCCTACTGTACTGAGCAATTGTACTCCTATTGTACTTCCCAGCCCCTGAATTTTTTTTTCTGTAAAATGAATCAGTCATTTTGTGTACAGATCAGTACATGTCATCAATTATTCTGCTAACTTAGAACTTCCTCATTATTATTATTATTATTATTATTATTATTATTATTATTATTAAGAAATCCTTGACTTGGGGAAAAAGTTAAGCTCCTAGTAACTGTTGTTGTTTATTTCTGGTTTTCACAGTTTTACAGCAAAATGTCTTTAGATATTTATGACTTATCTTTTGTCTCTTTTAACCATTGTTTATATTGTCTTTCCAATGCTCAATCCTTAGAATTAGAATGATAAAAATGTTATGATGACTCATACCTAAACTATCTTTCTTTTTCTTCCTTCCTTCTTTCCTTCCTTCCTTTCTTTCTTCTTCTTTTTTTTCATACTGGGAATTGAACTTAGGACCTTGTGCTTACCAGACAGGTGCTTGAGCCACTGAGCTATATGCCCAGCCCCCATTTCTTAAAATAACTATTAGATAACATGAAGAGCCATTCCTTCATCCAACAAAAAAGCAACAATGAAAGCAAACAATTAGGTTTGTCTAACATGCTCCAGAATTTCATTTAAAACTTGTATACCAGAGTTTCTTTCCCTAAACTTAGATTTTTCTTTTTAACCTGACAATTCTATATTGAAAGTTACCTGCTTAGGCAAACTGTAATTAGGTAAAACATGTTAATACAAATATTTTTCTGTGCTTTATACTTTTAAGTTTTAAAAAGGGCATGCTACTATGTCTGGTGGCAAATTCTCATTATCCCAGCATGTGGGAGGCTGGGGTAGGGGGAATCAAAAGTTTCAAGTCAGTCTGGACTACACAGTATGACTGTGACTCTGTCAGAGAGAGAGAGAGAGATGGGCAGACAGACAGTGACAAAGAGGCTGACAGAGACAGAAATAGAAATAGAGATAGACAGAGACACACAGAGACACAGAGAGGGTGTGAGACAGAGAGGGAGACAGGGACAGAAAGAGATAAGGGGGAGTAAGAGAAATTCTTCATAAATACGAATGGTAGTAGCACAAATACATAGTGTTTGAGCTTATTTTCCATTGCTAGAACAAAATACCTAGGGCTAGGAAATCTGTAAACAAAAGAGGTTTATTTAGCTCCTGCTTTTGGAGGTTCCAGAGCATACTGCTGGCTCTGCTCAGCTCTGAAGAGGTTTTATAATGAATAACATGGGGCTGGGGAGATAGCTCAGGGGCACAGGTGCCTGCCTGGCAAGTGCAAGTGTTGTAGACGGCTAAATTAGATAGAAATATCATAGGCAGTCAGACAGGGCCAGGCCCTCAAGGAGACAAGATAGACGACAAAGTGACTTTACAGCTTTGCAAGAGGCAGACACCCCTGCTGTGGGCCAGACCTCAAGACAGAAGAAGAAACAAAAGTAGCTTCATGCTTCCCTAGGAATGCTCATCAGGTATTGACATTCTAAACAGGTATCAATCACCTTAAAAGAGCCTACATGAGTTAGCACCCCAACCCTCAACAGGAAGAGACCCTGTTCCTATTCAAGCTATGTTACTCCCTTCCCCATTCGGTACTGGCTTTAATCGATTTTACCTGAGCAATGGTGCTTGTAATCTCATTGGTTGACCGTAGTTTTGTCCCACCTCATGCCCAGCTGAGCGAGTTTCCATGGTTTCCACCTTAGACCCGCCCTACCACATGGTTTTACACTATAAAAGTCCCTGGAAGAGACAGCTTCCAGAGACCACCCACTCGGGATCCCCCTCCTGTCCCTCTCTAGGACAGGAGCTTTCTTTCCCTCAATAAATATGTTCTGCTCATTGCCTCCATTTGTTCTTAAAATTCATTCTTTGATTTTAGACAACACAAACTTGTCCCAGGTACTTTTCAGATTGGGGATTGGTTTTCCCTAAATCATTTGGAGGTTCCCTATTAGAGGTCATGCACCCAGATCAGTTTTTTTTCTCCCTGCATCACAAGGTCCTGAGTTCGATCCCCAGTTCCAGAAAAAAACTATAGTAAACGACATAGCAATGGTGGGAGCTTGAGGGGAAAAGAAGAGATGCCTGGTGAACCAAAAAAAGAGGGAGAGGGCAATCTTGCTCTTATCTTTTTCTCTCTCTTAACCATTTATCCTCACAAGAACTCACTCCCTGAATTACACTGATCTCGTCCCGTGGCAGCATCTCCAGTGGCCCCGTCACCACACAAGTGTCCTCTCTTAGAGGTCCCAGCACTTCTGACGTCACCACACTGGAAGCCAAGCTTCTCACGCATGAACTCTTGGGAGATGGACTCAGATCGTACACAAACTGCACCACTTGGCAATCTTCACAGGCATATTGCTTATTTCCAGATTTCACTGAGTAGCCCAGACATCGTTACTTTGTCCAGAATTGTGACAACAATAGTTTTTTTGTTGCTGTTGTTGTTGTGTGTTTGTTTTGTCTTTTTGAAACAAGGTCTCGCTATGCAGTTCAGGCTGGCCTTGAGCTCACTTTTGTAGCCCAGGCTGGTCTTGAACTTGCACCGAACCTCCTGCCTCAGCCTCCCAAGTGCTGGAATTACAGGTGTGCGCCACCATGGCTCAGCTTTCATCATTTTTTAGCTCATTTCCTAACCTTCATAGAACACTGCCCTTTGCTTTGGCCCATATCACAACCCAAATCCAGCTACTCTTCTTGCACTATCTAGAAAAAGAGAACCCTGTGATTATGTGACTCCTTTCAGAAAACTTTCCTTTCCCCTTGAGATCATCCAGAGATTGCCTTCAGTATCTTTGATATATTTTTTACTTTAACTATTATTATTTTTTATATATGTGGTATAGGGTCTCACTACACAGCTCACACTCATACTCACCCTCCTGTTTTCAGCCTCCCCAGCACTGGGATTACAGGTATGTGCCACCATGCTGGACTCGGATTTGGGCTCAGCAGGCCCTAGGGATGGGGTCATTGCAGCATGTGGTGCCAGGCATCAACAGGCCCTTAGTCAGCTGAGCTATCTCACCGGCCCTTATCCTTGATGTACTTGTGTGGCATAAGTGTTCATACTTCAAAAGAAAAACTAAAAATTGCCAAAGAAATTGGGCTATCACAGGCTTGAGTTTATTCTTAACATTTAGGCTTCTTACAGAAATGAAATAATTTCAAATGGTCAGATTAATAGCTCTTGTTTAGACTTGTTAAATAACATAAATACAAATGTTTCTACTTAGGTAGGTTCAGTAACACAAGCCTGTCATCCTACCACAGAAGGAGGCTGAGACAGGAGGACTGCAAGTCACACCTGGCCTGGACATGCTCTCTCTCAGCCGGAGATGTAACTCAGTGAAAAGGTCCTGGTTCTCTCGTACCAAAAAACTAAAAAAACCTATATTGACAGTATGCTGATAACAGCTGTCATTGAGATTAGTCCATGATTTCTAAGTGCTTTAGAAACAAAAAGATTTTCTTACCACCATAGCAACTCATAAGATAGGCAACAATTTAAAAACCTTGAGATGTTTTGGTAGTATCTAAAGATATACCCAAAATAAAAGTGAAAGTTTGACAAAAAGCCCTTCATGACATTGCCCACAGGAATGGACAGAAGTTAGCTCTGCTATATAACCAATAATGGTGGGAAAATTTTTTAAATGATTGCTGATTAAAGAACATGAGTGTTATCCTATTTGCCTAGCATTTATAATTGTTACCCTATGGCCGGTGAGATGGTTCAGCGGTCTAAAGCACCTGCTTAGGAAAGCTTAGGCAACTGCAGGGACCACGGTTCGATCCCTGGCACCACATGCAGTGCCAGCCCCACCCCCAGGGCAGATTTCTACTGAGCCCTTACTCGCATATAACCTTATGGGTAAGGTCCTCTCTGATAATCCTGTATGCTGTCCTATCCTGTCTCACATTTCTTTATAGCAGTTTGTTGGTTGCCTGTTTTTCCTCCTAGAATGTAAAGCTCATGAGGTTCTTTGTTCCAACACTCCAGTTACCTCTGGTGTCCAGAAATGTCCAGCATTTCTGAATAAATGTTTATTGAGTACATTAATATATTAACATATTTTTCGAACTTCATTGTACTTGGGAGCATTCATTTACTTGTTCAACAAACAGTCCTTGTTCTCCTTAGCCTGTGTTGTCAGCTAATAATGGGAGGAGACTAACCTCTGCCCTACAGAAGGCAACAGTTTAGTCACAGGGGAACGTGGAAGAGGAAATGAGGATTATGTCACCCAGTGCTACAGTTGTGACAGGTAGCGAGCCTGGTAAACACCACGGAGCCACATGCCAGACTCATCCACCTCAGTCTTGAAGGAGTACCGCTAGCGTGCTCAGAGACAGCAACATCCGGATGAGGCATTCAGGACAGCTCAGGTGAAAAATGAGGGGAGGTTCTAGAATGTTCCGAGCAGAGAGAGTGATATATAGAAAAGCTGAGCATCAAGTGTGAGAATGTCATCAGGCCTAAAGACATGCCCTGTGCAAAGGTGCTGAGGACATGGTCTGGCCCCTGAGTTCAGTCTTTTTGCACATGTAGTTTGCTGCATGGGGCGTGGCTGGGATGACACCTTTTTTTTTTTTTTTTTTAACACTTAAAATATTTCTACATTCTGAAACACCCTCTGATATGTAGGTTTTTTTGTTTTCCCACAAAAGCCAAAGGAATTATGTGTCTTTTCACTGTAATCACTTTTTTCTTTTCTTTTTTTTTAAATTTAATTTTATTTATTTATTTGTTTCTTGTTTCAGAACCTTTATTTGTTTATTCACTCATTTTTATGGCCGGCTCAGCCTGTCCTGAGGGCAGGGCTGGCGCAGCATGTGGTGCCAGGGATCGAACCGAGGTCCCTGAAGCCGCCCAAGATTTCCCAAGCAGGCGCTTTAGGCCACTGAGCCATCCCGCCAGGCCCATGTAATCACTTTTTTCTATGACAGCTCTCAGCTATATATAAGTACTTACTTAGTGGAGGGAATTCCATAAAGAGCAGAAAATGTGTCTCATCCACATTGCATCATTGGATACTGGGAAACTTGGGGGGAGGGAAACCCTGGAGGGGGGCTGGTTACTGTATTCCCAAGTCCTTCCTTGAAGCAGGATTGGTATTTAACGATCTTTTTCTACAAGCACGACAATCATAATTCCAAATTATATAGATTATGTTCAAAATTCTCTAACAAGAAGATTCTACCTTGTTGGCGTGAATGCAAATTAGTACAACAAACTGTGGAAATCCTATATGGTGATTCCTCAGAAAACTAAAATTAAAAATTATATTCAACCCAGCTATTCCCTTTCTAGCTATCTTTCTGAGTGAGTTAAAGACATCATAGTAGAGTGATATATTCATTTTAGGTGGATGGCAGCACAATTCATAATAGTGAGCTCTTGGAAGAGGCCCATGCACCCATCCATAGACGAATAAAAAAAAGTAGTATTAACATACAGTGGAGTACTACTCTGTCATGAAGAATATACTTTCATCATTTGCCATGAAATCAATTCATCTTGAGATCTTTTTTTTTTTTTCATTTGGTGCAGGGTCTATGGGGTCTACAGGGTCTCACTACATAGATCAGACTCATAGTGATTCTTCTGTTTTTAGCCTGCTAAGAGCCAGGATTATAGGTACGCACCACCATGCCCAGTCTCAATTGCCCTCTCAACATGCCCTGGGGTCAGGGCTGGCACAGTATACTGGGGGTCTAACCCTAGCCACTGTGCTCTGCATAAGCAGGTGCTTTATTCTGCTGAGCTATTTGGCTCGCCCTGAGATCATAATTTTAAGTGAAATAAATCAGACTTCTATCAAAAACCCAAATTATAAAGAGTAAAATTACAGGTAGACAACAGGAAATAGGAAAGTAGATCTTTTGCAAAAGGGAAGGGAACCCAGAGGTAGAAAAGGAGGGGGAAAAAAGGAGGGAGGGAGAAGGGAAGAGGATAGAAAGAAAAAAAAGAATTAAGATGCACTATGTACATGTACCAACTTCTCAGAAGGGCGCTAATCATTATGTACTGTAAACATGGGATAATAGAAAGTAAAAATCCAAGAAAAAGAAAGGCAATTCTTGTTTTTAAGTTTCAAATGATTTTTTTTTTTTTTTAACTCGTGGTGGAGAAATAGTTACATGCTGTGCAAGTATTTAAGCCCTAAAAAGCTCAGGGAACAGAGTTCACCATCAGCTTCCCATCCCTGGCTGGAAAGAACAGGCCAGGATCCTAGAGTTTTTTTTTTCTCTGAGAGGACGTAAAGATTCTATAGGTTGACAAAGGGATGCAGAGGAGGAGATGGCTGAGACCCCAAGATTGGGTCTAGGACACAGCAGGACCAGCACGTACATCTCCGGGCTCCACCTGGGCAGGCTCTGAGGTGTTGTCCTTCCTGAGGGCTCCAAGATGCCACATGGGGGGGTGGACAGCAACACGGGCCAGCCCACCTGACTCACCACACCATCTGTAGGCAGCCCTCCTTTCCCATGGCACAGAACAGGGTTTAGGAAAGCTCCACCGCCTGTACCTGGAGCAAATTGAAAAAAGGGATGCCAGAGCAACCTCCTGCTGCTTTGGTTGGTTAAGTGTCTCTTTTTTCCCTTCAATTTTTATATAGATAGAGAAGTCAGCTTTCCCCCTCAAATATGTCCAACTTTCTTTATTGCCATCAAGGAATGGCAAGTTTTTCTTTGTGGCTTGATCTGGTACAGCATATTTTCTAGCTATAAGATAAGTGCTTTATCCTCCCTGAGATTTCAGGCTTGTGTGCTTATGTCTTTGCTCTTGCGGAGGACCACATAGGCGACTCTCCTTGAAAGAGGATCAGCTGTCCCCATTTTGGCAGTGCTTGACCCTATTTCCTTGTATTGATTTGCACAGAGCTGGCTAGGACCCATCCTTGTCCATCCAGTTGGCTTTAAGCAATGCGTGGTGGTCTAGTGGAGGGGCTGGTGCTAGTCTTTGAAGGTGGCACTTGGGTGTTTTTCCAGTAGCCCCCACCTGCTACTCTTTATTTTTATTTTATTTTATTTTGGTCTTTTTGAGACAGGGTCTTGCTATGCAGTTCAGGCTGGCCTTGAGCTCACTTTTGTAGCTCAGGCTGGTCTCGAACTTGCACTGATCCTCCTGCCTCAGCCTCCCAAGTGCTGGGATTATAGGCGTGTGCCACCATGCCTGGCTTCCTGCTGCTCTTTAATATAAGCCAGGTGGGGACAGGAGGAAGAGCCAATGCTCCATGCTTTCACCTGGGATTGAGCCTCAAAACAGAGGTTATGACTTCCTGGGGCTTGAAAGATTACATATCAGAGCTGAAGCCCTGAACCCCAAAACATTAGATGCTATCTCAATTATGTAATTTAGTGTTTTGGTTACTCTTCTTTCATTGCTGGGACAAATATCTGACACCCAGAACGAAGAAAGGAAAGGTATATTTAGCTCACAGTTACTGGAGGCTTCAGTCCATATTCATCTGGTCCAAGGCTGAGTGGAACAGGGCAGAGGGCATCTGGTTCATAGCAGCAGAACAGCAACAATTGCAACAGAGCAACAGAGAGTCTGTCTGTCTGTCTCTCCTATATTACATTCAGGCTATCGCTCCAGGCTGGGGAAGGTACACACACCCATAGTCCCAGCAGTACTAAGACCCATAATCCCGGTGGATCATGAGTTAGTCTCAAACTTTAGAAGTCCCCGCCCCACGATTGCATGAGGCTTTGGGGGCACAATTAGATAGAAACCATAGCATGCAGATTACTCTCTGTGCATATGGCAGAGGTGAATGCAGGCCTTCTACCCAGCCCAGCTCACAGTACTCACCTACTTCTCACAATTCTCAGTCACTTGTCCTCAAGCCACTCTTCCTTCATGACTGAGTAAAACCAGGGTTTGGCCCTGGGTCAAGGCCTTTGTTCTGGATAGCCATCACCATGGCTGGACTGAGGATTTCTTGGCTCCCCATAACTATAAATATGCTTTAGTGTCTTTATTCTTGCTGTAGGTTGCTCTGGAAATGGTAAATTGGAATCAACCTGATGGGATTCTAGTCACTTATCTATGAGTTACAAATATAAACTTCCCAGACCAAGTGGAGGACCAGGAAGGGCTCCCTATAGCTCTGACTGACCTCCAGATGCCTTTGTATGAAGAGATGTGACCTCAGCCAACACTCCACCTTGAGATCTTGGACACAGTACCCAAGACAGAGCCCAGGACATGGTGGGTGAGTGTAATGGGTGTTGTACGCTCTCCCAGTTCCCTTCATGATTAAGGTGTTCGTGTTGGCTGGTACCGCTCTCACCTGGTCTAATGACAGTTGGATCTGGGAGCACAGAGGTGCCATTTGCCTTGCCCACACGTTGGCAGAGTGCCCAACAGCACGGGCTGAGGCCTTTTACAAATTCACCCCAGGCCATGCCTTTCTGACCAATGCTCCTTCCCTCAAGCCCTTATGAGGGTTGTCTTCAAGAGCTGGATGTGGTAGCACATGCTGTAGTCCCAGCAGCCCAGGAGATTTAGGCAAGAGGTCTGCAAGTCGGAGCCTATCCTGCTTGACTTAGTGAGACTCTGTCTCAAAATAAATAAAGTTAAGCCGGGCGTGGTGGCTCATGCCTGTAATCCCAGCACTCGGGAGGCTGAGGCAGGAGGATTGGTGCAAGTTCAAGACCAGCCTGGGCTACAAAAGTGAGCTCAAGGCCAGCCTCAACTGCATAGCAAAGACCCTGTCTCAAAAAAATAAATAAATAAATAAATAAATAAATAAAGTTAAAAAAAAAAAAAAAAAAAAAGAGAGACGCCACTGCAGCTCAGTGTAAAACCCCTGGAACACAATCCCTAGAATGGCAACAAAGGAAACAGAAAAGGGTCATCGTCAGGCGAGTATCCCAGTCACATTCCCTCACACGTATTTCTGGAGTCTGTTTCCTGGGAAACCAACTAAGACTGTTTCATAACTATTTGTTGAATAAATGGATGAAGCAGCTCCTTTACTGTAAACTATGCTGTTCTTCGCACTGAGCAGAGATAGCATGGAAACCTTTGACCTTTGTTTGTATATTTAACATCTTATTTTGGCATCTCAATGGGCCCTAAAAGTCAAAGCCCAGACTGAAGCCATTCACCCAGGGTTGGGGTCACCCATGATGTGATGATAGTATCAATGTCCAGTTGTTGTAGTTATATTGTCATTTGACCACCAGATGGCAGAGGTGGCATTTGGAAAGCTTCTCTCTGTGGCCCTGGGTCATCAACTCCAGGATTTAACATTAAACCCCAATTACCTACTTAGTGCCATTAGTCCTGAAGCCCTTGTAATTACGTCATTGTTGCATTTTGTAGGAGATTGTCACTGCTGTGGTTGGTCTTGTTTGCACGTGAAAGGGGAGAGTTTGGCATACAATGAGAAGAGCTCTGGACCGAGCATTGCAACTCTGCGCAGTGGCCCCTTGGTGCACCGACACGTTTCTTTGTTAGTAATAAAGAAGCTGTCCCCCTGCCAGGAAAGCTCTGAGTAAGGAGCTGCTGGGAATCATCTGTGAAAATGGAGGGTCCTGAAAAACGCATTCTAGCCTAAACCCACCTCTGGGGCTGAGCAACCATGTTCCTGTGCAGGGTGCTCTGGAGTTTGTTCCCTCTCCTGTAACAACACAAAGGACTCTTGCATGCTGGGGTCTAGACAGGGTGGTTTATTTTACGCTGGTGCAAACTGGGGGAGCACTGCTTGGTAACTGAGGTGGGATGAGTTCTTCTTGTGCTACCTGACGATCCTACGATCCTCCATTAACTACGTGAATCCCCAGTCACACACCTGGGCCTGGCCAAGGGCAGCACGGAAGCTCGGATGACGAGCGCACGAAGTACTGCACAGGTTTTGCCAGAATGGCCCCAAAGTATCTGAGCTAACACAGCGGGTTCACAGCAACCATCCAGGGCCAGGATCCTGAGCGTGGCTTAGACACAGGCTGGAGGACAGAGGATTCTGTCGTCATTCTCTCTTCCTTTTTCATTTAGAGGGTGTGTTAATGTCATATCTCAGTGCTACGAAAATACCATAATTAGTAGCTTTAAAATACAGCACACATTTATTGTTCTGATGGTGACACATAGGTCTTAAAGAAATCAAAGTATTGACCTTCTAGAGGTCCCAGGGCAGATTCTGTTTTTCTTTCTGGGCTTCTAGAGTCTGCCTGCATTCTTTGGTGTACGGCTTCTCTCTCCATCTTTAAAGTATTTCACCACAATTTCTGCTTCTGTTATCATGTGCCATATTCCCGACTCTGAGCCTACTGCCTGCCTACACTTCATAAAGACCTTTGTGATTACGCTAGCCTCACCTGGAAACCCCAGGCTACCCTCATTTCAAACTCCCTGCATCATCCATACCGGCAAAGTCGCCTTACTATGTTAGGGAACTTGTTCATACGTCCCAGGATTACTGCATGAACATCTTTGCTGAAACTTAATTCGGACTACCAAAGAAGCTTGTGGTCTAGGGTCAAGGGTGACTGAAAATATAAAAGAAGAGATCATTTGGTAGACATGTGTTATGTTTCAGAAACTTTATGTGTGCTGGCTCATTAGTACTCACAGCAAGGGAACAAGGTCACTACTAAAGCATGTCTTTTTTTAAAGATGAAAAACTGGCTCTAAAGAATTCTGCAGTGTACTAGCTAGTGCTAAGAGTTCACACGGGGGCAATTTTACTTAATCCTTTGCCATAATCCTTAGGAAAATCAATTTTTTCATTTGCCAAGTGGGGATAGCACTACTCCCGGGTTTACGTGAGGATTGAACAAGATGCCATCTGTAAGCAGCAGAGAGGAGGGTGTGGCTCATGCTGTGTGGTCGTCAGTGACAGCTGTTATTGTTGCTTGCTGCCAGCCTTGATCTTCCCAGGGCCCTCCACGCTCAAGTCCCTCCCCTCTCTGGCAGACAGAAAGAATTCCACCTACTTCTAAGCCAATTCTGACCCAAACAGGCAGAAGGCAGCTGTGAGCTCTGAAACTCATCCACTGCTGCAGGTCTGGTACTACGAGACTCTAGTGCAGAGAACAAAGTTGCTAAACAAACAAACAAACAATTTTTACAAAATATTTTAAATTAATATCAAATGGTCCTGTTTTGTAGGCTTACTTCAGGGACTGTCTGTGGAGGTAATTTGGGCTTTCCTGAAAAGGACTAGCATGCTAACTATGCTTAATGACATCTAAACATGCTCCAAGAAGCCATTCTGCTTGCTGTCCACCCAGTCCTGCCAGAGGATGAGGCCCACCAAGCCTTTTACTTACTGTCTGTTCTCAATTTGTCATGGAACTATCGATCCAGGCTTACTTCTGTTCAAGTGTCTGGCATGACTACATCCGGCAGTAGTGATCTAATGGTTCTTCCTGTTAGGAGGACTGAGAATTGGAATTGCATGAGGAAAGGTGAATGAAAATCCCCTCACTGTCTTTCTCAGCTCCAGAGTCCTCCCCATAAGCTCTCCAGCAATGACGTTTTGAGTGGACAAATAAGATAGCATGAGGAGACTGGGCATAATCCCAGCTCTTGGGAGGCTGTAAACAGGAGGATCACTATGAGTCTGATCTAATAGTGAGACCCTGACTGTCCTGTACACCCTTCCCTAAAATACAAAAAAGAAAAAAAAGCATGAGATTACTTTTTATAACAGAAATGAGAAGACTTTTTTTTCTGAAAGCACCTTAATCAAAGTTAATGCTATGATTTGAAACATTCTTGTTTTTCAGTCTGTGCCCAACATATTTGCTGCTTTTAAGACTAGAGTCATATAACTGCAGGAGTAAAAATAGCAGTTGGGGTGGGGGGGTTCCAAATAGCACCCTTATAATCTCTAAAAATATGTATTAAAATATAAGTTGGTACTGCAACATTAAAGTTTAAGAAGAAAAAAAATTCACTTATTGTACCAATCTGACAAATTCCCAAACGCATGTTTCCACATCTTCATGGCATTCACATTTTATCAAGTTATACAAATCACTTTTCCTATTATTAAATTTTCTACTGAGGTTTTTAATGCAAAAAAGTATAAACAACAATATGGATGATTTTTTTATTTTTATTTTTTTTGCGGGACCAGGATTTGAACTCACAACCTTGTACTTGCCAGGCAGGCACTTGTGCCACGGAGCTATCTCCTGGGCCCCCTGATATGGATGATTTTTTTAAATTATAATACTGTGAAACTTTCATAACAAAGTAATTTTCTGTTCCATAGCTATAATTCATACTAGATATATTGCTTAAACTGAGCTGACAGGTTTTTCTAAAATACTTTTTGAGTAGGAAATTGACGAGCTAAAGTCTTTTTTTGTAAAGTCTGACGAACTTTACTCCATCAATGCTATATTTTACATAAAAATGTTATTATTAAAAATGAAGGAATACAGATTGGTTGCAATTTTAGTATATACACTGCCAAAGCGAGCTCAGGGTGTACACACTGGGACAGTGAGGGCTCCCTATAATTCCCCTCCCCCAAATTATTGTATGCCATTTGATTAATGTTCATGTTGGTTGCACTCCTCACTAAAAGGTGGTAATAATTCTGTCACTTGCTGCCACACAGTGGTAGAGAAAGCACCACTGTGCACTAGTGCTTGAAAAAAATTGCAGCCTCTGACAGGCACCTCAGTAACATTTGCCTAGACACTTATTCTGGGCACTACTCTATGCCTCAGGGGTCTAAAGGTGGCCTCAGTCTTGGAAAAGCTACTAAATCAGTAGCGAGACCCTGTACCAAATAATTAAATAAGATAAAAATTAAGAAATAACAAAAAATATCCTTGTATTTAAAATAACAAAATATTCATATTCATAGCTCTAGCATATTAATTTGGTTTTAAATTTAGACCCAAAATGTGCAAGGTCCTGAGTTCAATCCCTGGTACCACAAAAAAAAAAGACCAAAACTATTAAATGAAGATTTTTATGAGTATTGTTTACTTAAATAAATCATTATGACTTTAAGGAATGTACTAGTGACCAGAAAACTGTAATAATTCTTTCTGCTTTCAGTAGGGAAAGTAATACTTGCAAGGAAACCAATTGTGAATCTTTGATTGGTCAGTTGTACTGCTTTGAAAGTTTTGGGTGGCATGGAGATCTTCAAGAATAGGTAGTAAAAGCAGTTACAGTCTTCTTTGTGGTCTTAAAAGGCTAACTTTTAATTGTTTAAACGTTCTTATAATGTAAAATGTCTAAAATTATATATGAAATGTGTTATTAAATAATTATCAAAACTTCATTTATATAATTGAATGGCAAGTGGTCACAGACAAATGTTGGCAATGCTAAGCTACCCCAAACAAAACACGGTCACTTGGATCCTTTTCATTATTTTATCTAGTCCACTTTGACTGTTATTTAAATGTATTTTGATGTACACCTCTCTATATAGTAAGGACTATGATCTTTTAAAACTCAGTTTGCATTTTATACAATAAAATATAAAATTACTTTAAAAAAGTCTGTGGTTCAAATTTTAGTTACTGTGTTCTGAAACATCTCAAGCAGTGAATTTAAAGTAGTTTCAGTACTTAAGAGATGGAGAGCTTGGTTAGCACGCCGGAAGCCTTAGGTTTGATTCCCAGCACAGAAAAAAAAAAAAAAGTACTTTCAAATTGGCAATATCACTAGGTGCCTAGCAAAAACAAAAGAATATTTTTGTCCAAATATGCTACTGTTTCAGCCTCCCAACCAAGGCCTCTCTTTGATCTACTTCTACCCCTAGCTACTACTCCAAGAACCTGCCCTTTCAGGTACTATAAGTTCTGAGTGTTATTCCTACAGTCATCCTTCAGTATCCATGGAGAACTGGTCCCAGCACTTCTTTCCTCCTGGAGTGACTACAAAGACCCCACAATGTCGAAACCCCTTCTAGAAACAGCCTAGTTTATAACTTACAGCATCTTCCTGTGTAGTTTGAATCATCTCTAGATTACTTATAATACTTAACACAATGTAAATGTTGTACAAAGAACCGTGGAGTTTTTTGTTCATTTGTTTGAGACTGGGTCTCACTGTGTAGTTCAGGCTTGACTGGAACTCATGGTGACCCTCCGGCCTCAGACTCTCAAGAGCTGGCACTACAGCTGTGCACCGTAACACCTGGCATAGATAACTGTGTTGTTAGAGACCAGAACAAAAGTCTGTATATGCTTAATGCAGCTACACCCAATGTTCTCAACCTGTAGTTGTGTGAATATGAGGAGGCAGAATCTACAGATAAAGAAGGCTGGCTTCACTTGGTCTTGCCAACTGCTCTCCTCCCTCACTCTTCAAGTTTGTATCCAGACTTACTCAGAGTAAACTCTTGCCCCTATTACTCCATGGATGGCAACTTTATCCTTGTAGTTAGTTGCTCAGACCAGGCATCCTGGAACTACCTTTGGTTCTTCTTTTCTTCACAACTCTATCTTAGACTTTATTTTTTTTTAATTTTATTTATTTTTTTCTTGTTTCAGAACCTTTGTTTGTTTATTCACTCATTTTTGTGGCCGGCTCAGCCCGCCCCAAGGGCAGGGCTGGTGCAGCATGTGGTGCCGGGGATCGAAGCTGCCCAAGCTTTCCAAAGCAGGTGCTTTAGACCACTGAGCCATCCCACCGGGCCCCAATCTTAGACTTTAAAAATCTTATTAGCTGTGCATACAACTACTATCCAGAACCCATTCATTTTTCACATATCCCATGCTAGCACCATAATGTGAGCTATCAGTACCCTGCTTGTTTCCTTTTCATGAATTTCCTCAAGGGAGTTTTCTTATATCCATTAAGCCTCTTTGAAAAAGTAGCTCTCGCAATGTGTTTTTAGTGTAAGTTAGATCCTTCTACTTTTCTTCTCAGAATGACTTCTCATTTCATTTAACGGCATGTGTTAAAGTCCTTACAGTAAGTTGAAGGTCTCCCATGAGCTGAATCTTCTTATCTCATTCTTCACTATTTGCCCTTTCAGTTGCTTGGCTCAGCCCATCCTGGCCTCTTGCTGCTTGTCCAGCAGGCAAGCTCCTGCCCCAGGACTTAGTCCCAGTTGTTCTCTCTACTGACCACCCCACCCCTTTAGGAATCTCCAGTTCTTGCAATTTCCCCTCAGTGATGCCTACTTGACTATCTATTTAAAATGTGCTCATCTTGTTTCCTGTGTTTTTTTTTTTCACAGTGCTTAATACCTCTTAACATGTTTATTGCTTTTTTCTAAGATCTCCCTTAGTGTGGGGTAAGTTACAATGTCTGCTCCTTACTTTCAAATAGTTTAGTCAGAATGGAAAAAAAAAAAGCTAGGATCAAGTGAGGGTTATGTAATTATTTTAGTAAGATATAAATAACACAAACAATTAAAAGGGTTGAAGTGCTAAAGTTTGTAATATATGTAATCCCAATTAAAAAGGATAAAGATCTCAGCATTTCTGAAGAGCAACAAACACTGCAAGAACTGTTTCAGGAAAAAAATGTGCTAGCACTTCATGTATTGGGTTTCAGAATACAATGTATTTACTACTAGTCTCAGTCAGAAAACTATTAAAATATTGTCAGGGCCGTCGAGATAGCTCAGTAGACTAAGCTCCTGTGTAGGCCAGCTCAGGGACTGGGGTTCGATGCTCAGTACCACAGGCTGCGCAAGCCCTGACACTGAGTTTGGGGAGCCAGACAATGAAACTGGTCATGGTAGCTAGCGCAAGCCTGTAATCCCAGCACCAAGGAGGCTGAGAACAACAGCAGGATCACTGATTCAGAGCTGCATAGTGAGACCCTGCACCAAATACAGAAAAAAAGAAAATATTGCCATGTAAGTTCTGTAGTAGCCACTCAATTGGTTGATGCACATAAAATAATTCACATCAGTACCATTAAGAGTAATAGATGGAAATAATCCAACAGAGGTACTAGATTAGCCGTGTAAATATAGCACCGTATATTAAGTGATGGAACTCTATATACCAGTGAATGATACAACTGCTTCCACCTGCTTTTATGTGGGCCCAAAAGGAATACTGAGAGCACTGAATTGTCGGAGGATACCTGATTAGTGAGACAAATACGTGCGGAGAACTACAAAGAAAACAGAGCAACGTGATACAAAGTTCACAGACGTAATGATTAAAAAGCTTAAAGTCATCAGTCGGGCTTAAAAAGTCCAGCTCCTGGAATTTTATTTCCTCAATCAATGCTCAAGAGAGCATCAGGTAGATATCCTGCTCTTGTCCGATGCCGACTCCCAGCGCAGTCTCTGAACAGTTTTCACTTTTTTAAAGGATTGATGGTGTGACAATCTGTAGGCGCTGCGATATGCATAAATGCACTTTGGCATACGTTAAGTTTATTCGAGTGCTTCAAATTCTCCGGGCTCGGGTTCAAACCCTGCTTCTAATGTCGCTGGGAACCCGGTTCCCAGGCTCGGAAGGTGGGTAGTTTTTTGCCAGGTCTCGGCATTGGATAATGATGAATGAATGAATGAATAAATAAAGGGAACGTTGGCACCCAAAGGTGTTTCCTAGGCATCCAGGGCCGAAGTAGTCCTCAGCCAAGGGTGCTTGGAGGAAGGAGACAAGACGGCGACAGCCGGACGTCAAGCGGCGGGTCGAACACCTTTCAGTACCGCACTGTCAGCAAGTGCGCTCTAGCCCCGCCCGCGTGCCAGCCCCGTGACGTCACGACACCAGCCTCTTAATTGGCGGAACCGTATTCCGTCTGTTCCCGCGATGTTTCCTCTTCCGGGTCCTGATCCCGTCTCTTTCGCCCCAACCCGGTAGTCAACCACTGACCACGTTGTGAGCCGCAGAGACGCCGTAGACGGTACCAGCTTGTGGGACTCGCCCGGAGAGCCGCGACTCTGCTCGAGACACGCACGGCCACGAGGTTTGGCTCACAGGCCCTCTGCCTGCCAGACCCACCCAGAGCGGGACTCTCCGCGACACGGCCGCGCGGGTGTGCTAGGGCCGGATGGAGAGTCTCACCAGTTCAGTGTCGCCTTGCGGGCTGTGACACTGATTTCCGGTCGCCTAGGTCTCCATGGAGACTGCCCTTTAACCACTTCTCTTTTTTTCACCTGTCATTTGTACTCCACGTGATTGGAAATAGCCCAGAGAATGTTTGTGGGCTCTGAAACATGTAGACGGGAGGGAAGCAGCGACGAGAAGGGAAACAATAAGTGAGACCCTCCCACAAGTGGCATGAAGGTGCTGGCACCTTGCGGCCGCTTAATCAGGACGTTAGGGACCGGATTTTCCTTACTCGGGGTAGAACGCTACACGTTTAGGGGTCATCTGAGCACGCATGATTGCCGTCTATCTTTGTGTAGTCTTGAAGGTTGTAGAAACATTCTCCTTCACGGCGCCCCAGAGAATTGTCTTCCCACTTACCCTCCCCAACTCCCCAACCCCTTCCTTTTCACTGGCCGCTTTCCTGGGAAGGGAGCCTTAATTATTTCCCTAAGTCTAATGTCGCTTGACTTTCTAGCTGCATCCATTTTGATAACTATTTTTGGTTTAAGTGTTGCTCACCTGATATTCCTGTATTCATTTCTTACATCCAAACGGACGACACATTCTGTAGTGTCAGGTAGTCCTGTCAGGTCACTAGCTATAGATTGTACTTTAGATACCGCCATTTAAAGACTATGTCCCGTTCTCAGCTTTCTGACAAATGTTTGCTAATTCATTTGTTTAGTCCGTGAATATTTATGAAGCTTCTGTCCTCTGCCAGGTGCTGGTTAGGAGCTGACAATTAAAACACTGAACAAAACAAGGTTGCTGCCTTTATGAAGTTTACTGCTAGAAGAGAAAGACAATATATAAGAGTACAGATTAGTATAATATCAGTGAGAGTGCTTTAAAGAAAGGAAAGGGATTGTGTATATGTGCCTCAGAGTGGTGGTTATGAAAGGCTTCTCTTTGGAGGTGGAATTTGGGCAGAAACCTGAATGATGGGAGATCATTCTCCACATGCACAGATGAGCAGTTAGGCAGACTGGGAAGTGTAAACCCTGTCGATGGGAGTAAGAGCATCTGGAAGTGAGGAGGATCTTATGGAGGTAAAGAGTAGATTGAGGGTTGAGAGTTTAGCTCTGTGTGTGTGTGCACATGCACGCACTGAGGGGTTGATACAAATAGCAAAGCTGTTTAGGATTTCGAATGCCAGAGTGTCAACTTTGGATCTTATGAAGATGTAACAAGAAGCCTTTGGAAAGTTTTATGCAGAAAGTAAAAGTGTTACTGAAGGAAACATTTAGGAGGCTGATTGAGTGTCCAGGAGATGTGTGCCGCGTTCAGTTACCTTCAGCTTGGATAGTCCCATGTTGGGAAATGTTACTTACAAGTGGCTCAGTCCGTTGTTGGCCCACAGAGTTGTTCCCTTAATTGGAGCTGAACTGTGTTAGCCCGAAGTTAGCCCTGACTCCTACTGAACCTTTTCATTTTTAAAGTAGCCCAGCAACTATTTCAGGGACATGTCCTGTCTTTTTTTCCAGGCCACACACTTTTGGTGTAACTGTTCTGTTTCCTGAATGCATGGCTTTAGACCTGGGCAGGTCTGGCTGTCCCTGGGAAGGTCCACTGTGGAGGCTCGTCCAGGTGTTTGTCCAGGATTGTGTGCCTGCTCTCCTGGCCAGCTTCTCCTGTGGCTTGTGGCAGCCCTCTCTGCTGTTGGCTCATGTACTGAGCTGTTTCAAGTCAAGTTTTGCTTCCTTCTGGCACCTTGTCCTATATTTCTCCTTGTCTCTGTGTATATGTGTGCTTCTGTTTTAAACATAGCATTTGACATTTCTATTTCATCTTAGTAAACTTCATTTTGCTTACTTTTCTACTTCACTGAGTTGATTCCATCCTTTATGTCTAAGTGTGTTATTTAATGTGCTCTGACGTTCACATTGTTAACGCTGCTAAAAATGCTAACTACATGACAAAAGCTTTGTGGTATTTCTTGATTGACTTCTTTCCAGATGACATGCAATTATTATTGTGTAGTCTTTGAGGAAGGTTTTTTAGGCCATTCTGAAGCCCTTGATTTGTTGTCTACAAGCAACCTCTCTAAAACTTTCTCTCTCTCTCTCCTTTTTTTTTTTTTTTTTTGTCTTTTTGAGACAGGGTCTCACTATGCAGTTGAGGATGGCCTTGAGCTCACTTTTGTAGCCCAGGCTGGTCTCGAACTCGCATCAATCCTCCTGCCTCAGCCTCCTGAGTGCTGGGATTACAGGTGTGCACCACCACGCCTGGCTTAAAACTTCCTCTTATTAGGCCAGCAAGATAGCTCAGCAGACTAAGTGCCTGCTTTGGCAAATGCAGGAACCATGATTCAATCCTGGTCCTGAATGATGTGGCAGTCCCACCCCCAGGTGTACACTGAGCCAGTGACTGAGTCCTGGTGTGATTGCACTCCTGTAATCCAGTGCTTGGGAGGAGGTTGAAAACAGGAAGATCAAAAAAAAAAAGAAAAGAAAAAAGAAAGAAAGAAAACAGGAAGATCACTAGGAGTCTGATCCCTGTAGGGAGACCCTGTACAAATACATTTTAAAAATACATAAATGAAAAAAATTTTCCTTTATATTTTGTTAAAAGCAAGATAGAGTAGCACCTCCTAATCTGTCCATCTGATAAGCCTCTGAGATTATTTTTTTGAAAAATGTTGCTTTTTTCAGTTTTTGCTAAAATGAAGATTTTCTTTTTTAAAAATTTTATTTATTTATTTATTTTCTTGTTTCAGGACTTTTGTTTATTTATTTATTTTTATGGCTGGCTCAGCCTGCCCTCAGCGCAGGGCTGGTACAGCATGTGGTGCTGGGGATCGAACCGCGGTCCCTGCAGCCACCCAAGCTTTCCTAAGCAGGCACTTTAGACCACCAAGCCATCCTGCTGGGCCCTGAAATTGAAGATTTTCTTTATATTTTAAAATACAGAGATGTGTCTTAGGGCCAGGGATATAGCTCAGTGACATAAGTACCTGCCTGGCAAGCACACGATCCTGAGTTCAGTTCCCAGTACCAGAAAAACCCAACTAAAAAGATGTGTCATAATAGATAAAAGTAACTTTAGATGATAATAACTTTTTTTTTTTATAATAACTTTTCTTGACCTTACAAAAGTCTTTTTTTTTCAAGGTGCAAATCTTCAGATCAGTGATTCTCAGCCTAGGGCAGTTGTATTCCACAAGAAAATATTGGGGAGCAGTTTTGGCAGTCACAACTTCTGGGACAGTGCTGCTGACATGTAGTGCGCAGTGGCAAGAAAGGCTGTGAATGTCCTGCAGGGAACAGGACCGCACCCCACAGCAGGGCCTTGTCGGCCCAGCACGTCAGTCGTGTTGAGGTTGAGAAACCCTCAGGTGACAATGCATTAGTGCATTAAACTGCTTTCTTTCAGGGACCGCTGTTAATTCTGTTTAAAATGGGTGTAAAGAAGAAGAGAGAAATGCAAGTTGCTGCACTGACTGTTTGTCATCAGGACCTTGAAACTTTGAGATGTAGGTGATTTCTGACTTTATTTGCTCTGTAATTCAGGCTGGCCTTGAATTCACTATGTAACCCAGGCTGGCCTTGAACTCACAGTAATTCTCCTGTCTCAGCCTTCAAGTGCTGGGATTACAAGCATGTAATATATTTAACATTAATATATTCATATGAATAAACATCAATGCTATAATTATATGGTAATATATACATTAAAGTCATATAAATATATACATGTATTTATATAAACCACTTAATATACTTTCTAGTTTATAAGCAGGGCATTTTTTAATCTCTGGGACCACGAGTACGCAGTGTTCAAATTCTGTTTAATTTTTTGATATTTATTTCATTCAGATTTGGATGTCAAATAGTTAAGTGTCCATCTGAGACTGTTTTGTTTCATAATTTAAAAATTATGTAGACTGCATAGTCAAGTTAAACTTGTATCTATATATTGTTAAGTATATGGATTTTTGTGTGTGTGTATTTATGTGTATGTGTGTTATATAGCTTTTGCTGATGTGGAAGGGAAGAATTTAGCTTCTTTGCTGTTACATTGTGTACAACTCAAGGATGGAGTGTCACAGATCCATTACATTAAACAGGTAAGGCTGAACTGTTTACAGGGAAATCTTGAAGATTATTAAGCTACTGTGGATTTTTAAAATTCACTGAGCCAGTTATGGTGAAACATGTCTGTAATCCTAGCACTGGGAGGCTGAGACAGGAGGGTTACTTTAAGTTTGAGGCCAACCTAGACTACATATTGAGTTCAAGGCCAGCTTGAATTATAGATCAAGGCCCTAGGACTCTGTCTCAAAAAAAAAAAAGAAAAAGAAAAAATTGGGCTGGCCATATAGATCAGTGGGTTAAAGCACCTGCTTAGGCAGACACAGGGACTGGGGTTCAGTCCCTGGTGTGCTGTGCTGGTCCCGTGCTGAGATAGTGGTTGAGCCTGGATATGGTCACGCACATCTGTGATCCCAGCACTTGGGAGGCTGAAAATGGTAGAATCACTACGAGCTTGATGTGTGTAACCAGACCCTGTATACCCTGTGCTAAATAAATAAAAAAATTAATTGCCAAAAAATTAAGTTTTCCCTTCCTGTTCATTGTGTAAGCCTTTTATTTAAAGCCTAAATAGAAGCCATATGCAAGTTTCTACCATAATTACAGCAGTAAATCAATAGGATAGGAAATCATTATGCATTTTTCGTGGAGAGAATTTTTTTAGTTATTCTTAGTAATTTAAACCCTCACAACTCTTTAGCAGGCAATTTAAAAGTTAACCTAAAATATAAAGGTTGTGAGTTTGAACCCCAGTCCCACCAAAATAAATAAATAAATAAATAAAATAAAATATAAAGGTTGTCCTTGTTGGTATTTTGCAATTTAGAGTTATCATTTGAGCTTGTGTAATATTTTTTGATAAAGCAATTGAATGTATAACTGATTTAAAGACTACCACCAAGCTTTTGTACCTTAAGCTAATACTAGGTTTGTCATTCTCTGGAGATCAGTGTGGACGGTAAGGAGAGAGATAGTGGCATGGATTAAAAAGGTTAATAAGTAGCGAAATAGATGCTTAAGTCAGTGGCTGTAACAATATAGTATGGAAACATCTCACTGTGTGAGTCTTAAGAGTATTTGTCACTGTTACTTTACTGTACTTGATAATAGAAAACGTTACTTTGAATATTTTTGAATTATAGATTGTGCCTTTACTGAAGAAGGCAGATACAAATGCTGTGTGTGATCCAGCTATTCAGAGTTGTTTGGACATTTTAGCAGGCATTTATTATTCTTTGAGTGTGAAGAATCCCTTGAAGAAAGTACTGGCAAGGTAAGGATAACAAGGAGGCAAAGTCAGGTAGTTTGTAAGTTTTCTGTACTTAATAGTGCTGTAATAATCATCTTAATTATGTGTATAATTGTGTATGTTTTTATGTAGTTCATTGAAGTAGGACCAGAAGTCATGCTTATTACATTTTTTATACATATTGTTAAATTGTATTTCCCCAAAGCTATTTCAGTTTATACTTCTACCAGCTGTATAGTATCCTTTTTAAAAAGGATCTTTCTAGCACTAGCTAATTCCTTCCTTCTCCCCTCCCTCCATCCCCTCTTTTCTTTTTGTGGTCTAGAGATTGAACCCAGGGCCAGGCTTTTGTTTTTAATCTTTGAGATAAGGTTTTGCTTTGCTTCTCCCTTGTCCAGGCTGGGATTAAACTTGCATTCTTCCTGCCTCAGCTTCCCATAGCACCTGTGTTCTAGGTATGCACCACCTGGCCCAGCTAATATTATCTTTAAATATTTTTACCATCTAAAGATGTGAATTGCTATCTTATCACAACTTGCATTTCCTAGATTACTGGTAAGAATGAGCTTTTTTTGTTGTTTGTTTCTGAGACAGGATCTCCCTATGCAGTTTAGATCTCCCTATGCTGTGAACTCACTGTGTAGTCTGGGCTGGCCTGAAATTTGCAGCAGTGCTTCTGCCTCAGTTTACCCAGCACTGGGATTAGGTGTGCACTACCACACACACCTGGCTAGAGTGAACATTTTTAATGTGCAGGGCTTGACTGTCCTAATCATTATATAGCCTTTGTACATTTTCTTTTTTTTTTTTTTTTAAACATTTTATTTATTTTTTTTTTCTTGTTTCAGAACCTTTGTTTGTTTATTTATTTATTTTTATGGCCAGCTCAGCCCGCCAAGGGCAGGGCTGGTGCAGCATGTGGTGCCGGGTATCGAACCGTTGTCCCTGAAGCCACCCAAGCTTTCCCTAGCAGGCGCTTTAGACCACTGAGTCATCCCGCCCGGCCCCCTTTGTACATTTTCTTGCTAGTATGTTTTCTTGACTTACAAGAATTTTGTATAGAATATATGTGAAATTATTCCTTCATTTCCTTACTTTATATTTATGGTGTGTCTTACCTTAATAAAAGTTTTCTTATCACTTATACTGAGAATTTTCTCTGTATAGATTTCTGAATTTCATGCCTTGCTTTAATGAAAATTATTTAAAACTATTTGCTTGTCTTATAATTTTACTGCTGTTGTACTTTTAGGTCCATCTAGAATTAAGCTTTGAGTGGAGCAGAGTAATGATACAGAAGTCACTTAATCCCAAACTGTTGATAGTCCATTTTTCTGCACATACTTATATAGAGTGTGATCAGTGTTATTTGTTCCAGTGTAAACATGGAATTAATAGATTTTAGATTTTTTGATATTCTGACCACACAGTACATCATTTACTGACATTGATAATATGATTTATTTAATGGAGTAAGTTAGTTCTCTACTTTTTTAGAATATTCTAATTTTTAAATTTTTTTTCCAGAAAAGATTTAAACTGTTCAATTTTTTTTTTTTTTTTTTTTTTTTTTTTTTTTTTTTTTTTTTTTTTTTTTTTTTTTTTTTTTTTTTTTTTTTTTTTTTTTTTTTTTTTTTTTTTTTTTTTTTTTTTTTTTTTTTTTTTTTTTTTTTTTTTTTTTTTTTCTTCTTGAGACAGGGTCTTGCTATGTAGTTCAGGCTGGTCTTGAGCTCACTTTTGTAGCCCAGGCTGGTCTCAAACTTGCACAGATCCTCCTGCCTCAGCCTCCCAAGTGCTGGGATTATAGGCATGCACCACCATGCCCTGACTTGCATGACTTTTATTTATTTAAATAAAATTTCTTTCTTTCTCTCTTTCTGTCATGGCTGGCTCAACCTGCTCTTGGGATGGGGTTGGCGCAGCATGTGGTGGTGGGGATCAAACTGTGGTCCCTGTGGTTGCCTAAGCAGGCGCTTTAGACCACTGAACTATCTTGTTGGCCCATAAAACTGTTCAAAATTTTAAGAAGCCAGTTAGTTTTGGTTTAGATTAATTGAGGTAAAATATATATAATTTATCCATTTAAAAAATCTTTTATTGTCTGCCTACTGTGTTTCAGATACTCTTGTAAGGGTTGGGGATATAATGAATAAAGCAATCTAGAGTGGGCTTACATTTCAGAAAACAGAAAATAGATAAATAACTTATATAGGATGTTAGCAAGTATGAGAGTTATGAAGAAGAAGAAAGCAGAGAGGAGGAAAAGAGCACCAGGAATGGGGGCTGTTAGTGTGAAGTATGGTGGTCCTTTCATATATGCCACACTCAGGGAATGAGGAATGGATTGTTTGAGCCTGAACTAAAAAGTCTGAGGCAGTAGCTAATGGGTATTTGAAGGAAGTGTTCTCACAAGGGCAAAGACTTTGGCAGATGCTAGAAGGACTTACAAGTAGAGTTAAGTGATCCAGGTCAGAGCCAAAGGGAAGATGTCAGAGGGTCTTGAAGTCACAGTAAACTATATTTGTTGGTATGCACTTATGTTGAAGTTGTTGGTGGCCTTTATGCAGATGGTTGGCCCTCCATATCCATGAGTTCTGCCTTTATCCAATCATGTGTCAAAAATATTTGAAAGATTGCATCTGAATGGCTATGTGCAGACTTGCTTTCCTTATTGCTATTTCCTAAAAATACAGTGCTTATATTACATTTATGTTATATGAGGTATTGGAAGGAACCTAGGGGAGACCTAAGGAGTACAGCAGGATGTGCACAGGTCATAATTGAAGTTTCTGGAGTCAGTCCCATTTGGACACCAAGGGAAGACTGGGACATGATGTTGTAGTTTTACCTCACTCACTGTTGTGTTGAGTGTAGATGGGATTTAAGAGGGAAGCAGGCTTAATCAGGAAGACTGGATGACAAAGGACAGACCAGGAATTCCCGTGAGGATAGTGTGAGGTTGTAACGGTGAAGATTTAATTCATTATTCATGAATTTGTATGATTCGCCTACCTCACATATCCTGGTGGTACAGAATTTTTAGGTTTTTAATATTTCATTCTTTTTTGTAGCTCACTAAATGGCTTACCTGAATTTTTTCAAACTGAGGCTACACACAGTTTTACCTCTCACCTTGAAGAAGAATTGAATACTACTGATCTGTACTCTTACAGGAAAGTAGTTGACAATATATCTTCCTGTATGGAGAATTTTAACATAGGTAAGCTAATATTTTTCTAGTATGTTTTCTAATATTGTCATGACGTCATTGTCATTAAGTGTTGTTTATTTTGGTGGACCTCCCTACCAGTATTTTTTTTCCTCTTATAGGTAGAGCAAGTGTTAGTAATCTGCTTAAAAATGGTAAGTCCTGTTATTTTACTTTGTTCTGAGCAGCGCATGCTTGGGGGAGGCCTTTGGGAACTGCCTCGTCTTTTAGGTTTCTTGGCAGTGAGTAGAGTTCTGCAGGTGCCTAAGGTACATCATGCTCCTTATAATTTCAGTCGTATGTTAGGACAATCATTCAAGGTAGCTGATTTAAAATATTTTCTGGTATCATAGTTAAAGCTCACAGTTTTAAGGTAGGACTTGTCACCGCATTCTTTTTTTTTCAGTGCTTCATTTTCTGTGGAGGAGTTTGAATGAAATCCTGGAAGAAAATAGGTGAGTGCTGTGTGCCTGCGCTCTCCTCGTGTGTGTGAGTGCACACGTGGCCTCTGTATGAAGTAAATTCTCAAAAAGGCCTCAGGTTGTGTTGTTCTCTGTGTGATTTCTGCCCTTCTTGATTAATATTAAACGTGATTGGGGCCTGGCGGGATGGCTCAGTGGTCTAAAGCGCCTGCTCTGGAAAGCTTAGGCGGCTTCAGGGACTGCGGTTCAATCCCTGGCACCACATGCTGCGCCAGCCCTGCCCTCGGGGCGGGCTGAGCCGGCCATAAAAATGAATGAATAAACAAGCAAAGGTTCTAAAACAAGAAAAATAAATAAATAAATAAAATAAAAATTAAAAACAAAAACAACAAAAAAAAAAAAACGTGATTATTTAAGTTTATTTATTATTTATTTGCTAGTATTTTTAACAGGTCAAGTAAATATGATGAGAATTAGTGTTCCTTCTTAGAATCCTGTCTTGTTTCATAGGTGCTGTTTCCTCTGCTGCCTCTCTGAAGATATTAATGTTATTTGATTTTTGTTTGTTTGTTCACTTAAAGTTTTACTATCATTCCATAGTTTCTGTTTTTTTTTTGGTCTGCAGGGTGTTTAGGGTCTAAGTACTAGATCAGACCCATAGTGATCCACCTGTTTACAGCCTCCTAAGAGCTGGGATCACAGGTGTGTGTCCCCACGCCCAGTCTCAAGTCTCAGTGGCCCAGGGTGGGGCCAGCAAGGCTCTGTTTATTATAAGTCACTTTCCCCTGAATTCTGGGTTGGGTCTCTACATTTCCTGCTAAAATTTTCCTCAGGATTATACTGGCCAGAGCTGGGGAAATAGCTCAGCAGTCTTAACACCTCCCAGGCAAGAATGAGGACCCTAGTTTGATTACCCAGTACCACATGCTAAGTCAGGCCCTGAAGTCCCAAGGCAAGCCATACTGGCCCCAAAACCAGGCAGATAGGAGGATCACTATGAGTTTGAGCTGCATGGTGAGACCCTGTACTAAATGAATGAATGAATGAATGAATGAATGAATGAATGATTTATAAAAAAAATAATTCTAGTGGCCTTGGGCCAGGTATTTGTACTTCAGAACACTGGGTGTGTCAGTCAGCTTTCCCGTCACTGGGACCCAAGGCCCAGAAACTGGAGTTGCAAAGAGGAGGATTTAATTTGGTTCTTGGTTTCAGGGACTCAGTCCCTGGTCAGCTGGTTCTGGGGCAGAAACAGCATGGCAAAAGGCCATGCTGGAAGCAAGCTGCATACATCATGGCAGCAGAAAGCAGAGGGTGAGGGGAGGACCACTTCCAGAGGTATCCCCAGCATCACACCTCTTTCAACCATGCCCCACCTCCTCACAGCACATTTACTGAGCCCATCAGTGGATCATTCTACTGATGAGTATCAGGTTCCATGACCCAGTCACCCTCCAAAGGCACCACTTTGAACAAGCGTTTGGGGGAACATTTTAGGTATAAACCACAATAATGGGGTTGACTGCAGGTTTTGTTTATATTTGGTAATCCTATGTTTATTTTTGGTACCAGGAATTGAACTCAGGACTTTGCATTTGCCAGGCAGGCCTGTGCTACTCTCCCGTTCTATGTTTTGGCATTTTAAGGAACTCCCAGTGTTTTTTATGACTCACGTTTTAGTAATAGGATTAGTCTATATTCTCTGTGAAGAATAGACTGGAAAATGCTAGGGTAGAACTGAGAGACCAGTTGGAAACTAGTGTAGTAATACAAATTCAAGATGAGAGTCCTCAGGTCAAGATGGTAGCAGTGAAGGTATTCTGATTGCACATACATTTTGAAGGTAGAGCTACTAATAGAATGTTCTGACGGATGAGATGAAGAGGACAGGAGATGGGGTGATTGTAATGCTTTTTGCAGGCAGACTCCAGCAGGTGGAATAGTTTTGGAGTTGAACATAAATTAAGACTGAGATATCTGTTAGACATTGAAATGAAGATACTGGGTAGCAAGTTAGATGTTCAAATCCCTGATGATAATGTCTGAGTTGAAGGTAAAAATTTAGAAATGATTAGCATACAGATTATACTTTAAAGCTTGTGAGGGCCCGGCAGGATGGCTCAGTGGTCTAAAGCGCCTGCTTGGGAAAGCTTGGGCGGCTTCAGGGACCGCGGTTCGATCCCCAGCACCACATGCTGCACCAGCCCTGCCCTCAGAGCAGGCTGAGCCGGCCATAAAAAAAATAAACAAACAAAAGTTCTGAAACAAGAAAAAAAAAAAAAAATTATTTATTTATTTCAGAACCTTTATTTGTTTATTCGCCCCGAGGGCAGGGCTGGTGCAGCATGTGGTGCCAGGGATCGAACTGCAGTCCCTGAAGCCACCCAAGCAGTTGCTTTAGACCACTGAGCCATCCCACTGGGCCTGGGTCTCTGAGTTCTTTGGGAAGAAGTAATGTGAAAAAAGTGTCAGGATTGAGGGAATGTTCAAGTTTGTAAATGATGTTATTCATTCTCCCCTTCACTCCCCTCCCATTCCCTGTTCTCCCCTCCCTTCCCCCTTTTCTGAATTTCTTATTCAATCTAAAAAAGTGAGAGTGTGGTTAGTTATTTGCCAAGAAAGATAATAGACCTGTTGAGACTTTTGAGAGTTTATAATAGTGACTGTGTTATGAGACTATTTATGCAAATGGTAGAGGCATAAATGTCCAATATAATATAAAATTGATCATGGTGTTTTGGTTGAGAAATGTGCTCCTTTTGGAGAGGGTTAGGAATGATGACACTTTCATCTGAATTTTCTTTTGTAATAATATCTTTTCTTCTTTGTAGAAAGTTTGCTGGAAATCATATTGTTCAAACACAGTTGATGAATGACTTGTTGGTAGGCATTAGAGTTTCAGTGACGTTAGTACAGAAAGTACAAGATTTCCAGGAAAATAATTGGAAGGCTTCCGGTTCTCCTATATGGCAAAGTATGTGTGGCTTGCTGGGTGTTTTCACCAACTTTTTAATTGATGGTAAGTGTCTGATGGTTATGTTGAGTATTAATCAGCTTCTCCTAATAAAGGTATAAAATATTTTAAGTTTTAAACTGCCTCTTTCTCAGCCTCTTAAAAAGTGGTGAAAGTTTATGGATTACATGGCTTTAATGCTTTTGTTCTTTCAAATGTACTAGTTTAGTAAGGGATACTGTTAAAAGACTTTAAATTTGTGTGTGAATTTTGTGTTGTGTTCACAGAAAAGAACCCATGAATTCTTAGTGGTGAAAGCCATAGACTTAAGTAGCCAATGAAAATTGTTTAAAAGAAATCTCCACAGGGGAGGCCTAGGAAGATCAGTGTAGCTTTCATATTTTTCCATAGCAACCCGTTATCTTCAGATAATGGCAACAGTTGATTGTGAACATGGTCATACTTTTTTAAATATCTCATATGTAGCTTTTGTCTCTATGAACTGTACCATCAAGAAGCCAAGTAGGGGAAGGGAAATTTCCCTAATTAATTAATTAATTAAAATGAAGTGATACATTAGCATTTATTTATTTATTTATTTATTTTTGTGTGTGTGTGTCTTTTTGAGACAGGGTCTCGCTATGCAGTTGAGGCTGGCCTTGAGCTCACTTTTGTAGCCCAGGCTGGTCTCGAACTCGCACCAATCGTCCTGCCTCAGCCTCCCGAGTGCTGGGATTACAGGCGTGAGCCACCATGCCCGGCTTATACATTAGCATTTTTAGAAAAAAATCTTTTTAGTTAGTTATTTGGTACAGAGTCTCACTACACAGCTCTGACTCATAGTGATCCCTCTGTCTCAGCCTCCCTCATCCTGGGATTATAGGCATGTGCCACCATGCTTGGTTTTGGTGGCTGGCATGGTTTTGGGGCTGGCATGGCATGTGGTACCAAGAACTCTGGTCCCTGAGCTTCCCAGACAGGTGCTTAGACCTCAAGCTATCTTCCCCAGCCAGATACCACCATTTTGTAACTCTTTGTGATTGGATGTAGGCAACATTACACATTAGTAATTGGTAACTTGCAGAGACACGAGAAATCAGATAGCATGTGTGTGTCTGCTGGAGTGTTGCAGCAAGTATCATTCATCTCCCAACGTGATCACACTTGAAAAGCCTCCTGGCTTTCAATTTGCAGGGATTACAGAAGACATAGGAATACAGAGGAATCTTGAATTGCATCAGGAGTCCAGATTGTGGGATGCTCTGCAGGCCAGACAGCCAGAGTTCAGAGGGATTGCAGTGAAAATGGACAACGGCGCCCCTGTATAGAGTAGTGGCATCTAAAAGATACTTAAAAAGTCAGAACAACTGTAGTGTCTGGAAGTGCACATTTAGCTGATAAAACCAATGAAAACCGTAAAGAGGTTGTTACTCTGGAAGTCTGGATGGTGCTTACCCAGAGTGTGGAAGAGTGTTTGGGAAGGGGTTGCACATGGATTGACCTTGAGGGCCGGGCGGCCAAGTTCTGTTTTGCAGATGGTGAGTCTAGGAGTCATCAACTTGGGTAATTTATTAAGCTGTAAGTTTTGGATCTTTCTTTGTATCTACTTTTTTGTATATAATAATATTAATAAAAGGGATACCTATGATATAAGTACTCATAAAAATTATGCTTTCACTTTTCACCTCCAGTGCTATGTGGTAATGTATGTATAAATTTAATATAATCTTGCTAAATTTAGTTAATGTTTTGAGACAGGGCTTTGCTGTATAGTCTAGGGTGACCTTGAATTTACTATGTAGCCCAGGCTGGCCTTGAACTTGTGGCAACCCTCCTGCCTCAGTCTCCTGGGTGTTGGGATTATAGGTATGTACCACCATGCTCAGCCAGAATTTAATAAATTTTCAGAGTCTTTCTCTTTTTCCTACTGGGGATTGAACCCAGGGCCTTTACACTGACCTACATCCCCGTCCCTTTTTACTTCAAATTTTGAGACACAATCTGGCTAAATTGCCCAGACTGGAATCAGACTTGGGAATTCTTCTGCCTCAATCTCCTTGAGTGCTGAAATTATAGATGCCTGGGTAGGATGTTTGATTTTTATTAAAACAGGAATTGTTAATTGAAAAACAACTAGGGCCAGCTGGGTAGCTCAGCAGATTAAGGTGCCTGCTTAGGCAGATGTAGGGCCCAGGGGTTCGATCCCTAGCACACTGAGCTGGTGATTGAGACTGCGTGTAGTGGCATGCCCCTGTAATCCCAGAACTTGGGAGGCTGTAAACAGGAGGGTCATTATGAGTCTCATCTATGTAATGAGACCCTGTACTAAATACATACAAACAATTTAAAAATCAAGCAAATAAAAACCCTGAACACTTTTGTGAAACGTAGAGAATATATGATTTTAATAGGAGGCAGTTTCTTTTCTGAAAAGCTGATGGCACTCAGAGTTGTTCTCCACAGTTTTAAAGCTTTATATATCAGCTATGTGTGTAGCAGTAACAGAAAACCAAACTTCAGAGATGAAAGCAAATATGCTTCGCCTTCCTTCCCATATGACCAGAGATTCTGCAGCAAGTAACCTGGAACTGCTGTAGATAGTGCAGGACCCAAATATTTCCTGCCTTTCTGGTTTGGTGTGTTTAGCATGTTAGCTTTCATGTGTGTGTTTGTTGCCTCATGCTTGCTATGTGTAGCTCTAGACATCCTTTTAATTGGGAGAGATAAAGGCACATGGGCTGGCCTGAACTCTGTCATCTGACTACCTTTGGTTGCAAAGAAGATTGAGGAAGCAACATCTTGCATCTGCATGTGACGCCCCATAGTCAGCTTTGTTATGAGGGATGAATGGCAGGGTGGATGTTTAGTTGATAATTCCTGGTGTCTTTCATATTTCTTAGTCCAGCTTGAATAAATCACCATATTATCAGAGACTGCTAGTGATAGACCAAAAGAAGGTATCCAGTCAAAATTTGCTTTGAGTACTGTGCCAGTGATAGCAGTTTGTAATTAACACTGATATAGATTCTTTACATAGGCTCTGAAATCCCTTTAAGGAAAGTGTGAGTTGGGTTTCAGAGGCATTGATGGAGGGGAAGGAAAAGTTAGTATTTCCTTCCTTCCTAAAAATCACATTTATTAAATATCTGTGTGCTAAAAGTATACACTTTCATGTCTGTTGTTCTTGTAAGCCTTATAACTTATCAGATGGGATTATATTTTCCCACTTTACAATAGAGAAAAACAAGCTCTGGGGAGGTTAATAAATTGCATGTTCCAGACCCACTCATCTAGGAAGTGGTCAAGCTGGAAACCACAGACAGGAGGCTCTGACCCTGAAGCACTTAGTTTTGTGCTGTTTAGGAGCATCTATATTTAACACATGTTCTCTCCTTTTTTGCCAAATAGGTGAGCTATTGCAAACAATTCAGAGTACTTCTGGATTAGCTGTTATTCTTTTTGTTAAGACTATGTTTCAGCCATCTGAAAATGTACCTAGCTTGGTAAGTACACCTCGTTTTTAGAACTGCACTTTATTGAGAATTAGATATGTGGTTTTTTTGTTTGTTTTGTTTTTGTTTTTGTTTTTTTTTTTTTTTTTTTTTTTTTTTTTTTTTTTTTTTTTTTTTTTTTTTTTTTTTTTTTTTTTTTTTTTTTTTTTTTTTTTTTTGGCTTTTTGAGACAGGGTCTTGCTATGCTGTTCAGGCTGGTCTTGAGCCCACTTTTGTAGCCCAGGCTGGTCTTGAACTCACAGCGATCCTCCTGCCTCAGCCTCCCAAGTGCTGGGATTACAGGCGTGCACCACCACGCCCGGCTTAGATATGTGTTTTAAAAAGTTTGCTTTTCTGTGTTGCCAATTGAGCCTCAGGTAAAAAAATATTTTTAAGTGAATTAAAATTTTCTTTTGTACAGTGGATCTTTTTGATGATTTTCTTCTATAAAGACATTTTTAGGGCCGGCCATGTAGCTCAGTGGCCTGAAGCTCCTGCTTAAGCAGAGCACAGTGGCTGGGGTTCAATTCCCAATGTGCCATGCAGGCCCTGCTGCCCCAGTGCACACTTAGACCTTGATTGAGACTGGGTGTGGTAGTGCATGCCCGTAATTCTAGCACTTGGGAGGCTGAAAGCAGGAGGATCACTATGAACTCAATCTATGTAATTAGACCCTATTCAGACCCTGTACTAAATGCATTAAAAAAAAAAAAAAAAGACAATTCCAGAAAAGGAAGACAATAACAATCACTTGAAAACCTATGCCAAAGATAATTACTATTGGCATCTTGGATGTATATTCTTTTAGTTGTTTGTAGTGTTTAATTGCATTTTTCAGAATCCTAAAAGATTTATAAGACTAAAATTATGCAGTGATTAATGTACAGATATACAGTAATAAGTTTCTGATAACTATATTCTTTTTAGTAATAATAACCCAAATCATATGCATTATGATGGAAAGCATTGTTGACTTTAATTTTTTGGTGAATTGAGTCATATAGGAAAGATAATTTGGTAATTTATTTATCTTATAATTTGGTAATTTAGATCACAGTTTTATATGTACTACTACAAGTTTTTTTCCATTTATTGTATTATCTGGAAATTATTTTTATCCTTTTACTATTATAACATACAAAATACATGTGTGTTGTTCTGCATTCATAGAAAGAAACTGGGTAAAATTGAAAATTTTTTTCAAATAGCCTCTAAAAGCAGTAAGCTCATCCATCTACAGGTGGCATGTGCAGTGCTCTAGTCTACTTTTATCTTTATTTTTATTTATTTATTTATTTTATATTATGGTCGGCTCAGCCTGCCCTAAGGGTGAGGTTGGCACAGCATGTGGTGCCAGAGATCAAACCATGGCCCCTGTGGTTGCCTAAGCTTGCCTAAGCAGGTGCGTTAGGCCACTGAGCCATCACACCAGCCCCTCTACTCTATTTTCAAATCAGCAAAAAATGTATATACTTGAATTTAAATTTTTTTCACTTATTTATTAATTATGGCCGGAAAGATAGCTTAGTAGAATAAGTGCTTGCCTGGCAAGCACAAGGTCCTGAGTTCAATCCCCAGTACCACAAAAAAAAAAAAAAAATATATATATATATATATAAATATATATATATATGAATTATGTATTTAGTGAGGGAGTACCGGGTCTCACTACACAGATCAGATTCATAATGATCCTCCTATTTTCAACCTCCCAAGAGCTAGGATTACAGGTGCACCCCACCACACCTAGTCTCTGCTGCTATCTCAGCATGCTCTAAGGGTAAGCCTGGCACCACATACTAGAGATTGAGCCCCGGCCCCTGCATCTGCCTATGCAGGTGCTTTAATTTGCTATGCTATCTGGCTGAGCTATTTTTCCTAAGATACTCCAGGAGAAAGAGATCTTTAGATTTTTATTTTATTTTTTTTTTTTTTGGTACTTGCCAGGTAGGCACTTGTGCCACAGGCCTATCTCCCCAGCCCCTGGATTTTTGACTTCGTTTATTTCAGTGTATTTGGTACATCATCTCACTGTGCAGCTGGACTCCTAATGATCCTCTTGTCTCAGCCTCCACAGTGCTGTGATTATAGTCGTGTACCACCACACCTCAGGTCAAAGGCTCAGTGCATCCAGAGGTGGGGCCGCAGCAACCTGTGGTGCCAGGGATCAAACCCTGGTCCCTGTGCTTGCCTAAGCAGGCACTTGGTCTGCTGAGCTATCTTGCTGGCCTAATTTTTGGTTTTATATTTTGAAATAGCTCTTGAAAAGCTTAGACCTTATATCCATTACTTCTGTATTTTTCCAGATTAGCAGTTTACTTCTCCGTTCAGTGAACCACGCCATGGTCCCAGAGTGGTTGCTGAGCAGCTGCGGGAGCCTTTGCTGCTCCAACATCCCCACGGCAGCTCTCTTATTCCTATGTCAGGGAACACTTGCGATGTTGGACTGGCAGAACGGCTGCATGGGCCCTCATGGGGAGATCCTGCTGTTAGATACTGTGCATGTTTTGTTCACCCTGAGTTCACAGTGAGTTGTGACTTTGCTGTCTCATATTTTGTTTTGCTCGTAAGACCTGTAAAAGGGGCTGGGAAGATAGCTCTGGGACACAAGTGCCTGCCTGGCAAGTGCAAGGTCCTGCGTTCGATTCCCAGTACAGATAGATTGATAGGTAGATGAAAGTAAAATATGCTCTGAGCCAACATAGTAATTTAATGAAAAGTGATTAGTGATTAGGATAAATCCTATAATGAACATCTCTAAAGTTAATTTTAACTCTGAGGCTGTATGCTAGATTTTAGTAAAGCTCTGGAAACGTAGGGTGCAGAATGTAGCTTAGCTTAGTGGGATCAGTGGACACTAGATTCAGTTCCTAGCACCAAAACTAAGAATCAAAGCAAAGCTAAGCATTTCTGTATTGGTATCCTGGGATAGTGACACATACCTATAATTCCAGCACTTGAGAGGCCGAGGCAGGAGGATTAATGTGAGTTCAAGGCCAGCCTTGGCTACATAATAAGACCTTGTCCCCCCCAATTTTTTCCTATCCATACAGTATTTTAGAATTTTGAAGAACTTCAACATGGTATATGATTGTCACATGCCTGTTAGATAAGAAATCTAATTGGTGGAACTGGGAAAATACAGCTTGAAAACTAAATGCTTCCTACAAGCATATGTCTAGTAAAAACCTGAGCGAGCAATTGTAATAAGGTCTTAAGGCTTCACAGAGCTGTGTTTTGTGTTTCTTTGGTGTTTTTGCCATAATGGCTGAAAGCAATCATGTATTTATCAAACCATTGATAATAATGAGTACTACAAGTATAATAAAAAGCCTATGGTTCTCTAAAAGAATTTTTAATATGTTGGAGTTATACTTTATATATTGTCCATTTCATATTTTTAAATTTTGCAGCTCAGGTTTTTGTGTTTTTAATATACAGGGTTTTTTTAACTATTGTTACCATCAACTTTGTGGATATTATTTATCTGTCTGTCTATGTCTGTCTGTCTGTCTGTCTGTCCATCCATCCATCCATCCATGTATCTATCCATCTACGTTATGGCTGGCTTAGCCTACCCTGACCTGGGGCTGGCTCAGCATGTGGTGCCGGGGATCAAACTGTGGTCCCTGCAGTTGCCTAAGCTTGCCTAAGCAAATGCCTTAGACTGCTGAACCATCTTGCTGGCCCTATTTTTATCATTCTAAAAAGAACATTCAATGAAAACAATACAGAGAGATGTGAGGCTCATGCCTGAGTCTTCCTCAAGCCTTGGGCCTCAGCATGGTTAAAATGTGTGAAATCACAACTGTGAAAATGAAGTTAGTGAATATTTCATTTATCCCCACCGAACCGAATTTCTGTCTTTCTTTTTGGAATTATTGTATATAAAGTGCAAAGATTCATATACAAATTTGGGGTCTATTTTGGCTTTGTAATTTTTTTGTTGTAAGTGTAGTAATTGAGTTTTATGTTCATGCTTTGTAGTTAGTATTTCTTTCTTTTTTTTTTTTTTTTTTTTTTTTTTTTTTTTTTTT